>VRLP01004387.1:0-49720 GCA_009660295.1 Lophius piscatorius | reverse complement strand
TGTGTTTGATGTGGGATTCAAAAGTGAGTTGAGGGTCAAATCTTACACCGAGGTTGGTGACTGATGAAGAGAGGGGAATGTCGTGACCAGAGAAAGTAATACTAGTTATGGAGGAAGACTGGGTCTGATGTGGGGTGCCAATTAAAATAGCTTCGGTTTTGGAGCTGTTCAACTGGAGAAAGTTGTTTTTCATCCACACATATATATATATATATATATGTCTATAAGATATCCTATTATATATAATGTCGTAAATTTTAGTCCCCCTTTAGAATATATGTCTGTTGTAGAATGACTAAATTTCCCCTTTGGGGATTAATAAAGTTTTTATCTATCTATCTTTATAAGAAAATGTTTTTGTGAGAAGGGAAAGACGGACTCAGGAAGTAAGATGGACGTATATATATTACCATTGTCGTAAATCTGTTTCACCACAACTTCACAATTTACTTCCCTTTGTCCTTTGGGCTTTAATAAAAAGATGTTAATAAGTTCATTTAAATGCATTCATACGTCCAAATGTGTTTGTGCATGTGTATGCATCACAATGCACCACTGAGACAGAGCTCAGAGAGTGGGAGTGGAGTCCTGAGGAGTCATTAATCAGGCCTTATCTTCAGTGACGGAGCAGAGGGTGTCGACCGCTCTCGCACGAAACCGGCCCGCTTAACTCTGCTTGAAGACCCCACTGCCAAAGGAGTCACATCCACGCAGTGAAGGAGTTGAGTATGACTCACCGTATCGGTGCTATAGAGCACATGTCCCAAAGGCGGGGCTGCTTTCCAGGTTTCTAATGAAATAATGTTATTTTCTATACAAGACGTTTGTTATGCTGGAGCACTGATTTATGGTTTGGGGAGCTCCAGCATTGGCCCTTATACCGATGGCCCAGAAATGCATTACAATTATAGATGTTAGACATATTTAACAAGATGCAGAACATCATTTTTAGAAGATGTAAAACACTTTAAATCAAAGGCAAAACAAATTAAAAGAATTGCATTAAAAAAACTAAATGTTTGCCAGAGCTCCTAATTGTATATTTGGGTGAACAAAAAGTTCTGCTCATTGCTTTTCTTGCAGTTGAGTTTACCCTGACTAACAAAAGTGTCTTTTTGTCCTTTTTTCTGTCCAAGAAATAAAACAATGTGATCACCTAAATCCCATAATGTTGCTGCTCCAAATGTTTGTTATTGCCACGAGCCAAAGCCTGCTTTCTAAAGAATGAAGCAGTTGAAAAGTGTAAAAGTCGGTCAGCTGTTTAATTCATAGTGAATTTTTGGCCAAAAAAACATTTAGCAAAAGAGTAAAGAAAGAAAAAGTGATTACTTTAACCCTTTAATGTCCTCACTGAGAAAAAAAACTACAGAAAATATAATTCCTCTACATATTTTATTTATTTGGGGCTTTTATTACTTAAATATCTGCGACAAGCATGTTTTAAACAGTAAAATGAATCTGAGTTATAAACTCAGATGAAAAGTTCATCACTTCATGTTGAAAAGTTTTATTTTGGCAAAATAGTGAAGTTTAATTAGATCATCTCAATTATTATGGTAGAGCATTTTTTAAAAGACTGTTTACCCGTATTAAATTTTTTTTTTGGTTGAGGTTGGTTGTCCCTGTTGAAGTTCGGCTTTCTTGATGGAACCTTCACTCAGACACCAGTGAGTTTGAGTACCTTAGGAGCCTCAACGAAAGATTTTCATCAAAACTAGAGGACAGTCGTAAAGTGCATACCTCCGCCAAACAAAACCTACAATTAATTTCCCTCTGATTTAGCATGACAATGACGATTCTCACATCGCCCCTTAACAAGAGTACGTCAGCTAAGTCAGACATCATCGTCAATCGGTAACGGCATTGTCCTAGTTGGATTTTTTTTAAATTCTTTCTGTCTTTGCTTCAAAATGTAACCAGAGTCCATTAGCTATTGTAGCCCCGTTGTACCCCAACACCAACCGTCATTGGTGGAGGTCATAACAGAAAAAGGTCGGTGCATTTTCTCACAAAATCTTGTAGACTGTAAGTTGGTATGTTATCTTGTTTATGTGTCT
The DNA here is from genome assembly GCA_009660295.1 of Lophius piscatorius. NCBI lineage: Eukaryota > Metazoa > Chordata > Actinopteri > Lophiiformes > Lophiidae > Lophius > Lophius piscatorius. The sequence continues at coordinate 47,663 of VRLP01004387.1, read as the reverse complement.
TTTACGATTCATTCATTCATTACATGTGTTCTCCTCACATTAAGCATTATTTCTTGGTTTATTCCAAACACATTTTGGTGGAAATGACTGCTTTCATAGGAATATGTTGATAATATGTGAGTAAGATTGTTATGTCTTTATTACTGCAGTCATCTTCAATGCTTTAGATTCATGGATCTTATCGAAACGCTCTCCCCGGCCACGCCTATTCTTATTGGCCATGATGTTAAATAAAGTTTCATGTATAAAGTCTGTGACTTAAAACCTCTCAATAAATAGCACCTGAGCTGAGCTCGATCCTTTCTCAAGCTATCGACTTCATGACGTGAACCTGCCCGAGGGATTAATGGAGCGAAATAAACTGCTAAAGAGTGACACAAAGCACGAGTGACAGAGTTTGCTTTAGAAAGGAAATCTATGTGTGCCTTTCAGAGGAAAACGTCCCTTGGCGACGGTAACCCCTCCTCCTCCCCCATTTCATGCTTTGTCAACTCCAGGATTGAGTCATTCCAGACTGGGAGGATTCACAGTTAAGCGATGTTAAGACCTGACATCACAATACCAGAGGGAGGAGGAATGGATCTGGTGTACCACATTAACCCACTAGACCTCAATTATGTGGAAGCTGGTCTTTACCTGACTCATACACTCAGGTAAGCTCCAGCTGGATGCCAACTGGAGTGTCCTGTCCTGGAATCTCAATAATAGCAATCATTTACAGCGGCCATTTGCAAGTCCACCTCAATCCACCTCACCTGACATGAATTCTCCTCACAAGCTATTATAAATATGGAAAACGTCCAGCAGGGTAGCCAACTTCTCCAGAAACTCTAAAATGTTACCCAGTCAGCTGCACATGCTGGCTGCAGGACAGCTGTATCACATCCAAAAGCCACAAAAACAATCTAACAAATTGGTTTTACCTGTAAACACTGTGTACCGTCATTGCATTAGTGCAGATTAAACTGCCAGCTATCCCCAGAGACCTCAGCGGGTCCACCGGTTCAAGTATTTTGGCAGCTCCGGATGAAAATGAATCAATATTTTGCTGCTGGAACGGTCCTCCATGAACGTTTGGTCTGCTGACATGGGCTCTGTTTTCAGACCTAACCTGAAAATCCATTTTATAGATTGCCTTCCATTGCATTGTTAGTATCCTTTGCTACCACTGAACTTAATGATGCCATTTTATTGATTTTTTAATTATCAGCTATTCATTTCTGAAGTGCAACTTCATTTTCACTTTTAAATACTTGTGGTAACAATATCGCTGTATAATACTTTATAAAATTTTAATTCCATAGAGATTTTTCTTCCTATGGTAGGTTTTCAGAATGTACTCCATCCTTTAAAAAGAAACACTATCATGACTGTGGGAAGGTCATCATTGCCATCTCCCTGTGTCCTGCCGCTCAGTCAAACACTCATTAAATTATGAAGGCATCAATATTTCAGGCTAATTAATAAGTCTTTGAGAGCGGGGTTATTGCTACGGTGGCCTACGTGCCAAGTGTGTCCAACTGCATTAGGTGCAGGACCTGCTGATGAATCAATTATACGTCAGTCTATTGATGAAACTAAATGCATACATGTTCTATGTAAAAGGTCAAAGGCAGCTGTGCGGCGGAGGGGCCTGATTAATTCAATAGGAGTAAGCCCTCTGCACCGATAGGTTACTAAAAGAGCAGCGTGATCTGACCGTTGAAGGTTAAAGGCCCTCAAATGCTCTGGAAACAGGAAAAGGAGTTTTTGCCGTTTAGAAATTTGAAATTAAAGGAAATAAAATATAACAACCTACTTATAGGCATCACAAACTCTATACTCTTTATTTTGCTGCTGTATGCGGCACTTGCTGCTATGGATATCATTCCCTTACTATAGCCGCTGAAGCTTTACATGATAATTAGCACATTTAATTAACACCGACTCGATACAGGGGATATTTTCTCATGATGAATTCAAAGTTAAATAAGGAACAAAGTGGGTTACTTTTTCTCTTTTATTGTATCTTGTATTTTCGGATGCATTGAGTGCTAACTAAAAACAAAAAAAAAAACAATACAAAAACGAGGCATACACTGTTCTTCCTGACAGCAAGGGTATATCCCCCAAAAAGCCCCCAATCCACTGCGATTTAAAGCAATCCCATGTTATGCTTTGTAATTAGTTGTTTAGTTTTCACATTGTTTACTGATTGCTTCTCCACTCCGATTGTCAAAACCTGCGTCTTGTTAAATCCCCGCCTCCCAGTGTATTTAAGTTGTGCTCTCCTCTCCACCTGTGCCAGATCGTGTTGTTCCCTTGTGCCAACCTTTCCAGCGTGACTCTTCGTGTTCCTTGTGATTTACGGTTCTGACCTCTGCACGTTCCAAACCTTGTATTTTGTCTTCCCCCTTGATTATTGTTTGTCAGCCATTACATAGCAAAGAGTTTGATTCAACAGACGTTGTCGAAGTCGTGCTTTTGGATCCTAATTGTGGCGCCAGCTTGACATCCCTCTGATTAAACTCCCCCTTTTAGTGAGTAAAATATGAACAATTAGAATAAAACACAATGTTTATACGGTGGATCGCCTTGAGTTGACTCATATGCACCAAATTTGGACTAAATCAGACCAAGTGTTGAAGAATTATGGCATAAAAACTTTTGCTGTTAATAATACAGTAATACACTGCTTGGAAGCGAGTTGAGTGGTTTTATAATTATCGTGAATATTCCTTAAGGTTTGACTCATTAACAATCTCTATAGAGGATTATTTTGTGCAGGTATCAGTTTATGTGAGGGCCCAAATGTTTTTGTTAATGTGTAGTTTAATCCAGTTATGGCCTGCATGGATGGCTTTCCCCTGCTGAATCAAACGCACAATCGTCATAGCCTGAAGAGAACCGCAATCATGTATTCAGCAGTCATATACTGTATCTAACGCCAGCATACTCTCCTCTCCATCTCCCACATTCCTCCCTTCATTCCCCCTATCCTCAAGTGATGAATGACACCCATCTCAGAGTGATTGACTAATTATTCTCCATTAATCTCAGTCGGGCGACTGCTGTCATCGCTCAAACCACAGTCAAATAGGAGATCCTAGGACAATCTTTCACACCCTGCAAAGCCCACACATCCATAAAAACACACACAGCCACCTAGCCGAGCGGAGAGGCTGCTAGAGCAAAGCCGGCGTCACCTTAGCAACAGGCAGAGTGACAGAGGGTTTATGAAATTAGGAGGTGGAGGACATTGGAAGAAGTGACAATCACAGTTCTCTGTGAAACATCACAAAACCTGTGTGACATACATGAACTGTTAAATAAACAGATCAATAAATGTTAATTATGCAATAAAGCAAACTTTGTCGAACTGTTTTGAAGAAATTTTTATAAAGAAAAGAGAATCAAATGCAATACGTTGATGTCCTGCAGCAGATAAAAAGGTTTTAATCTGCTAGAACATACTGTGTAATCTGGATGGAACCATGTTAAACGCTATCTAAAGTCTCATAATCTGACATCAGGTTAGGAAAAACATCCGTATTATCAGCATGGGTGCCTGTTTATAATAATATTGAATTGAATTGAAGTGTTTCTCAAATGTGTAAAATAAAATAAAATAAAGAGAAAACAAAATAGTCACACAAAAAAAAAATACAATTGTCAAACACTTGATAATTTAGTTTCCACATCTGAAAAGGAGTGGGAAGAAGTACATATTTATTTCATCCCCCACTTTTCTATAATTGATTGATATATGTTAATGTCACTCCCTTAAAAATAGAAAGTAAACAAAGAAGAATAAAGAACATATAAATAAATAACAAATATCGATCGTGACATTAAATAGTTACATAGTAGGGACATATAAATTATGGCTTGGACTTGGCTTTTAATTTCGATGAAGATTTAGTTCAAGGGCTTAGTTTGAGGAAGGCAGCTAAATTCAAGGATTGCGTTTAAATTCATGAACAGTTAGGAAAGACGTTTGTGTGTTGGGTGTTTGTTTTGTACTTACTCTGCCAGCTCCTCAAGGCTCCGATACACATCGTCCTCATTCAGAGCTGTGTCCTCTGATGGAAAGGGTCTGGAACAGACACATAGAGAGATAGAGAGAGAGAGAGAGAGAGAGAGAGAGAGAGAGAGAGAGAGAGAGAGAGAGAGAGAGAGAGAGAGAATATACTTTATTACTACGCAGCTTTGTCATGTAAAACAATTATCATTCAGAACCTGTCCATCATTTAAAAACAGCAACTTCATTTCAACACAGGTCCCCATCAGTCTGAAAAACCCTTCAACATCCTGCTGCTGATCAGCCTTTGATGGAGCTTTTCCATGCATCCTTTGGTTTCTACTCAAAACAGAGCAGGGACTTGCATTATAATTACAACAAAACTACATTTTCTGATCTTTAACTGATGATGCAGATACTGTTCTAAATTTTGCTGTGACTGTTTCTACCAATTATAGAAGAAGCTGCTAACCGAGACCCACAAATACATTTAATTACCTCCGCTGAAGAGGTTTGTTTTTGCCAGGATTGGTTTGGTTGTATGCAGGTGGGATTACAAAAAAACAACTTGATGGATTTTCACACTTATTCGATAGACAGAAGGGTTGTGCACATGACAAGAATGACCACATAAAATGTTGGTGTGGGTTTGCATAAAGTAGCAGAGTCTGGATTTTTCATCCACTTTCTTCAACTTTGGGACTTCTTCATCATTACCATGTGATAGACATCAACAAACGGATGGATTTGGATGAAACTTGGCAGAAGAATTTGACATGCAGCAAGGAAGAATCATAATTTATAGAAAGAGCTGGAGGAAACGGTAACTATGCTAGATAAGGTTTTTCAAACTAAGTGCCTGACGATAACTGCAATTTGAGAAATATTGTCCATCTAAACTATCACCAGTGTGATTTTAAATTGGGTTTTCGGGGGTCAAGTAGTCCTATTATGAGGGTCAACACTATTTCGTGGGGGGGTTTCTGTTAGGTGGAATGAAATAATGGGGAAACTGAGCTGACTTTTGGGATGAGTGCACTCCCTCAATACCATCCAGCCATCCATTTTCTGTAACCTCTTATCCGATTCAGGCTCCCAGGGAAGCTGGACCCTGATATGTAGCTGTAAGACCCAGAGAGAACTCATCTTAACACGTAGAGCGCCTGCTGGATCCACAGAGGACGGCACCAGGTTCACAGGTGGATTTGAACCCTCTACTTTCTCGTAAATTGAAATGACAAAATTGACAACAATGGTCTGTCATTTATCCTTTATTTACAGGCTTTCAATTAGAGATCCAAGCCAGTTCTGAAGAAGGAATATTTAGGTATAGAATTTGAAAATATTAAAATCCATTAAATTGTTTTTTGGGTTTTCTCATTAACATGAAGGATCTGCGACGGATGAAAAGAAGATTCCTGGTTTCCCCGACTGTTGGGTAGTTAAAGTTTAATAAACTTTAATAATAATGGTGGTGCCCCCTGATGACCTCTTCTACATGCCGAGGTTGAATACATTTTTGAAATGCTTGTAACATAGCAACTCTGATGTTTTCGAAACTGAAGCAGGAAATTCTTTGATTTCAACAGTAGTTACGTAACGTGACCCTAGAGCTAAAAGCAAAGACAGCAAAACAGTAACAATAAAAACAGATCTGTAGTACAAGCAAAGACTCTAAACTAAACTCAAATAACAGTGATCCACTTGAACGCGTGAGAGACTAAAACACTGCTTGGAAGCGTTTTGAGTGGAATGTGTCCCCTCTACATAGAGGGTCCCTTTATGATGTTGTGCAGTAGAACTTTTAATGGAAATGCAAATCAGCAGAAGACAGTTTCTCTCAGCGCAGACATGAGTGCTAATGTGAACGACCCAAAGGTGGCTTAGATATGAGCCGCTTTTTCTGAGCCCTCAAGAACTTTTTACAACAATAAAAAAAAAGATTGAATTTGGCGTGTTTTGAGCTTTTGAATGATGACCTACTTTGTGTCCACTCTTTGTTCTCAAGCACAATGGTTATGAAAGATGCTGCAAGCTGCAATACAAAATGAAATAAAATGAATAAAATAATAGACGTCAGAGTTTTATAATATTTCATCCAAGCCTCTTAATAAACATCTCACTCCCACTCATGCAGTATCAACAGCCTGGAGTCTCCTGGGGATTGGCAGAGCATAAAAACGGGTGAGTAATTAATCAGCTCATTAAACAGAGTGGATTTATTTCTAATCTTTTTAACGATATCCGCTCCCTGCAAACATTTTCTTGAAGTGCACGGTTAGATTTCTATTGCCTGTCGTGTTGACCGTATGTTTTTCTTTCTTACAGAGGAGCTGATTGCTACAAATGATAGCCTATTAGCTTAATGCTGAACATTGAAGCTAATTAAAATCAGTGAGGTCAAAATTAGTTACAATCATAAACCACGCTAGCGTTGGTGAAGCAAAAATAGCCTGTATTATTAAAATACATTAAGCTCAAAGTTGTAATGCTGGGAACTTTCTTACATAAAAACATAAACACTTATAATGAACCAAAAAAGCTTGTGTACTATGGACTTCAAGTGTTTTGATGTTGGTTTTTAGGCCTGTTTGTTTGTTTTTACATAATAACAGCACAGCGCTGTTACTGTCCTCTCCGCAAGCAATAAATCCCACACAAAGCAGCAGCCAGCTGTGGCGCTTTCTGCTCCCATAAACAGCCCTGGAAGGTTGACCTTGACTCCCCCGTAATGTAACTACTGAGCACATGATTTGTTGTCTACCGTCAACGCTGAAAACACACACACAAATCATTAAGAGATGGCGAACAGAGCGAGGTGGGTTTATGTAGACAGTACAACTTTACAATAAAACTACCCGTATTAAGAGTTTATAAAAGGGTTTTGACTAGTTAACTAATCATTAATAAGCTGCTATAAGTCATTAAGTATAAAGGATAACATGGACCTGTTGTTTCCCAAATAGTGAGCACATATTTCATATGTACCTAAATTTCTACAGAAATTGGATATTGCAAAACAATGGACTGACCAAGATTATTGAGACCTATGTTATAAATTGTCTATTAATGTTTATTCAAGACTTATAACATGTTTACAACCTAATTAATAACATCATTATAAACCATGTATGAATCCACTATAAAGGTAAACTACGAGTTTCTGCATGTGAAACGCAGACATATGTTTTTGCAAGCGGCTCGCTCAACCACATTAAATTGTTAACCAATTTTATTTTTTAAGCACATTCACAGTATATTTCAGTATACGACAGTGGGAGAGATCTGCTATAATATTCACTGAGTTAAAAAAAAAGATTTTCAGCCTGTATTTGGAAATAAATGTCACCATATCAGCCAAACTTCTTCCTGTTTGTGAATCCTCAGTGTTATCGAGGGAATATAAAACCAATTAAGGCAAACACTTACACAACTGTAAGAGGAACATAACGTGCAATAAAAAGTTGTGTGTGCAGATTCCTGTGTTTGTGTGTTTCACTGTCTTGTGAGTGAATAATACTGCTTTATTTTCAGTTTATGTTGTGACAGGAGCTGACATTGCTGCCTGGATTACAGGCACCAGCAATGTGCATAGAACAAAAGCAAGGGCGCTTTTGTCTCATTTGAAGGTCAGGAATGGTCTTCAGGTGTTTGTGTGTGCTTTTTCTTCTCCGAGTCTCAATTGTAAGGATTATGGGTGTCAAAGGTTTTCTGATTTTAAATTCCCTCTGAGAAAATGTCTGATTGTGGCCAACATGCGTTAATAAGCAATGTCCCAAACAAGTTGAATGAATCACAGGTGTAGGTGGATGCTGGTGACTGAAAGCACATACAGCTCAAAGAAAACAAGCATCAAATACTCTGGTTCTCCCACCAACTTATGAAAGTTGTCCATGTTGAGATTCTTGTAGAAGGAATTGTTAAATTTACGCAACAAAAATAGAAAACTTTACCTTTAAATAGATACATGTGCCGTTAGTGGAAAGACCGTAACTCTATTGTCAAATAGTGAACAGATGACATTGAGAAAACTGACTTGGAGATTGCTGATGTTCACATGTGAATAAAATATATTTAAAAAATAAATAAATGAAAATATGGACAGTCATGGGTAACTCTATATGACCTCCTATGTGGTTGTTTAAATAAAGGAAATGTTTAAAGTTTGCAAAATATCAAAAGGCATGTATATTTAAAATTTACTGACAAAATTTCCCTTCTTTGAAGCACAGTTAATAATAATAATAATAATAATAATAATAATAATAATAAAAATAATAATTACTAATTTAAACATTTGAATAACTAAATAATTTATTATTATTATTATTATTATTATTATTATTATTATTAACTTTTCATGGAGTCACAATGCGGGAAAAAAAAATCAACAAATACAAACAGATGCTCTCAGAAGCCTCTAAACAGAAATGTAACTTCTTCATTCCTTTTTCTACTCACCCCGGTTGTTTTGTGTGAAAAGGTACATTGGATATTGAATAGTATTTGAGATCTGTCCCAGAAACAAAACCAACTACCAGAATGAGCCTTAATCCAAACTGTCACCCTGAAAACAGCAGAAATCAAAAATGAAACAGCAGAAGACGCCGCTGCAGTCGGTGGTTGCTGTGTGTAGAAATCTTTAAGAAAAAAAATTCTGAATAGTTTTGGATTCCACCACCCTCCTCAGTTCTCTCGTGGTGGGAGATAATGAATGGGTTTTACCGTGTAGAGAAGATAAATGTTGAAATAGAAAAGAGAAGACAGAGGAAAAGAATAACTGTTTGCCTTCCAGTTGCATTTGAAGACGCTAAAATATCTCATAAAAGCTCTCCGTTCTCTGGAAGCACTCATCTTTGAAATCCTTTGATCACATCTGATCCAGATATTCGCTGCTTTTTGCTCTTCATGAAGAAAGCTGATAACCAATGGAGGCTAAGGACCTGTCCTGTTGTTTCAGTGGTGTAAACAGTTTAGGCAGGTGTGAGCGTGTGTGTGTATGTGTGTGTGTGTGTGTGTGTATCGGTGTGACACAGCCAATTATAAATAAATAAAGCTATAGTCAAATTTATAACAGTGTGTCAGCCATTAAATTAATAAATGCTCAGCTAGATAGTCAAAGTGATGGTCAATTTCCACAAGACAATTAGAACTATTATTAAGAAATAGCACAAAAACCGCCTCCTCTGATTTATGTAACCTTCTCCCTCACAGTTATGAACAGAAACGCAGCGGACCGGGCGCTTCCTCCAGAGTGCAGTAACACACCCACATGTGATGACCCCCTACAATGAAATGTGCATTATATTACAAGTTATTAATGGAGTCCCGCAGGGTAAAATTTAATTACATAGTAGTTTGTGGATACCTACGCTCAAATATTTCACCCCAGTGTTGTTTTTGCGATGCCAAACATTGCCCAGTGCTGCCGTTTTCATTTTGCCTAAATGGTACATGCAGGCGTAATTGAGCCGTGTTTATAATTTCATCAGACCTCCAATGATGAGCCGTCTCCAGGTGATCCAGCGCCGCGATGTAGCTCGTTAATCCATGTTGCTGGGCTCTACACGCAGAGATGCGCCAAAGTGCAGGTAATTGAATAGGCTTTTCTAGAAATCGGCTGAATATTTCTGGCAATACAAAGCTTTTGACATCTTTCTTTTCAGGTTATATTTCTGTCCTTGATTTATACACACATAAGCCATAACGTTAACTACTGCTACTGCTAACTGCTTGCTTAACATTGAGAAGGTTCCGCTTTCTCCACCATACATTTCAGGAATGTACCTGTACTTTGTAACAATAAGAGTCATGGGCGCCGGCTCACTGATGGACATTGGAAACAAAGACTATCTCGAGTTATCTGATCCTACAGAAGATAGCACATCTGTTTTACTGGCAAAAGGGGGGCTGATACTATATAAGACAAGTGGTTTTAATGTTGTGGCTGATTGGTTTAAGTTTGAAACACCAGAAGCAATACCTGAGTCCAAGCTACAAAGACCAGATGAGTGATACACACACATACTGCCTGTTAGAAGATTCCAAAGTTGCCTTTTGATATTTAGCGAATAAAATACTGCAGATTTTTTAAACCAGAGGCTTTAAGAGAAAACGTTTGTTGTGTTTCCTCTAGCATTTTTCTTTGAGATGTATAAAATGAGAGGCAAGGGTTGAAGGGACTAAATGATTGGATGATGGCTGATGGAAACATCAGAATACTATAAATGTGTTGACTAAAACAGCAACCTTATTATTGTGCCTTGCTAATTATTCTGCTTTCCATCATCTCTTGCACCAGTATTAGGAAAAATACAAATATTGCTCTTTATTCTTGGGTTAAGAGTTCCTGTATTCGATCTTATTTTGATTTCAAGATATATATGCATAAATACATTTAAAAAGATTTTTGTTACCTGTTAAAACCAGACGTATTTGCATTCAACTTTACCCAGAGTTATGTTTTGGCAGATCCTACAAATGATTACATTTTGGTGATGTTAATGTGTTGTCATAGTGTTCCTTTGATGTTCCTTTGGGTTGGTACTGGGGTTCAGGGGACTTAATAGAGAAGCTGAAATTGAAGGCCCATGATACAACCTGCTACAGAGCATTTGAGAGATAGCCAGAGAGTTTGCTGGAGTTGTCAGTAGATTTAGAGGCTGGCAAAAACTCCGACAATAATGAAAAAAACTGCATGGATTTTTTCTAAACCTTGGGTACTTTTGTGCCTTGTTCCTTTGATGTTTGGCACTGGAAAGGAATTGACACAACAGTTTTCTGATTACGAAGTGCCCCAATAAAAGTCTAGGGAGAGGAAAAAATGGAGAAGGTTCAGTGTAAGGTTTTGGCCCTTCTTTTTGTCTAGTATTTTCTTCAAAGTCTTTGAAAGCGAAGTGGCTGTAAAGGGATTAATGGCACATGTTCACAGAGCGGCAGCGAGACTGTCCATTGATCAACTATTGTCAGACAGCAGAACAACATTGCAGTAGTGAGGTGTGAGCTCTAGTGGAAGGGCTGATCTGAAAAGCAGTTTCTTGTCCCAGGACAAGGCTTTCTTTCTTTCTGCAGGGGTCAATAAATCGCTGAAGATCGAGCAAGCAAGTGCTTTTCGACACTTATTGTTCCTTGCCTGCAAATAAAGCCTCCCAGTCCTGCTTTAAAGCTGGGAATGCAGTTTTTATGTCCTCGCCTTGGGAACGGTGTTTGCAGTCCTTTTCTTTGCATGTCTGATCTATTCCAACAATGTTCATGTGTTAAATTAATATTTGCATGAATTCAGACAGCACGAGTGAGAAATGAGGCGTGGATGTGCAGTGTAATATCTGCGCACCGATGATGGTGATCTGCGGTGTAATTCAGTGGCATAATGGGGCAGAGCTCCACAGAGAGGATGGGGAAAAGTGCAAACAGTTATGCTTGTTTTTCTCCTGCCGTTTACTGCAACCATCTCACCTCATCAATGGAATCACATCACATGGGGCGAGTAAGCTCCCTGACATTACATGACGTAAACTAGAGTTCAAGTCCATTAATCATTTAGATGATAAAAAAAATTATAACTGCCTACTACTTTATTGTGATAAGCAAGTCATCTTTTGAAACTTAGTCCGTTCATAAATACTGACAGCCTCAGCCTGTCGAATGTCATGTGTTTTGTTTTTCCCTTTTCTATCTATTCTATCTATTAAGATTAAGATTTAAGGCTTGTGAGACAGTTCAGACAAATGATGTTTATTCAAACTATGCTTCAGCATTAGGATACTATAAGTATTAATTCTGATCATATTTTGACATATTCATAGGCTAAATGAATAATGTCAGTTGATAAGGAAGAGTTAGTAATAGCCCGAAATTCAGATGTGTATAATTTTCTTATAAGAGGGTGCTTTTAAATGTCTTCATATTCTATATTGTTAACAGTTTCACTTAACTTTTTTCATCTTTATTCAAATAGTCAATTGCTATTATATTCCGTTTTTTTTCTTCATGATATCGAACAGCAATCAACTACCTTATCCCATCTCGTGTTCATCCATTCTTAACCTCAGCTTGAGTGCATACATAGTAAGTATGTCAAAGTATAATAAAGCAGTTTACCTGGATGGTATACGATCCCCAAATCCCCTCAAAGCCCTTAAAAAGTGAGTTTGGAACACTGGACACTCGTCACCTTCAAAGGTCTTTGTGGTTGGCAACATAGTGGAAGGGGAGTCCCCAAGACTTTTCAAGGTTGTGAAAATGATGGCCCAATGGTGAAGGTTAAAAAGCACAACAGATAAAAGCTGCTTTATTTTACATGAGAGGGAAGTGTTTAAGCAGAAAGATATTTCTAAAAGAGATGTGACATTCATGGTCATATGTTGTCATTTCTGATTAGAGCTCTTAACTAGTTTGATTTGAGATAATATATGTTGCTTACGATATATATGTATAAGATAACGCACCCTACTTTTGACTCAGGTTTTAAAATTCTTTCTTTTAATCTGGATTGTAACCTGTGTTTCTTTATTACTGTTTTGTGTGAAGTGAGACTGGCAAAGTAAGAACGTCATTGCCTGGTGAAAACGGCTTATGATAATAAATGTCTTCTTGAATCTTGAATCTAAGACTACAATGGTCACAAATTTGTGGTTTGTTGAAACCACAAATTTGACTCTAATGCTTTTTACTTTTAGGTTAGTTAAAGTAGTATGTTCGCTACTATATAATTTCAGCAGCAACCAGTTTTCTGCCAGTTTTGTGCTATTGATACAGTATTTATTTCTTACGCACGCTTCAGTCAGTCCCACACACGCGTGGTTTTCATAGGTCAAGTGTTTTCGTATATACTCTCTATATATGTATATATATACATATATATCTATATGTACATATAGACAAATGCTTTCCTCTGCCCATGAATCAAAAAAGACTTAGGAAATGCATCTGCAATGCATTGAACCTCATATGCTGTCTTACACTCCGCCTGATGCATCATCTGTTCTTCAAAGACTCTTCATCACAACGTTGCATACTCACATCAATGCAATGTTTTCATCCCCTCTCTGACATGATTTATGTCAGTGACACTAACAATGTTGTTTTCCCCTGTTCATCTGTCACCAACCATGACTGAAGTTACTGCCACTACTTTCTTTGTTTTCATTCTGGAAGTCACATTAATGTTGTAAAAGCAACAACACCACATCTGTGTTTAAAATATTATCCATAAGCTTATCCTTCACTTCCACATCAACGTCATACTGACATCCACAAATGTCCTCTGGAAAATCTCAACCCTCGTAGGATTCCCGTCATAGAATCCCCCCAAATTGAATTGTGGAAAATTTTTAATTTTCAACTAGCAATAATTAAACAAATAAACAATATTTAGGCTCTTCGCCCACCCCCCACCCTAACGCAACAAGACTTTGCATATTTTCATCACTTTGCTTTGACACTGTATATGTAAGCGTGCATAAAACACACTTCATATGAAATGGATGCAACCGTAGTGTTTTTTTTCAGCCGAGCTTTGGTGGCGCTTACTTCTGCGATCTTGTTACATATCTCAACTCCTGCTTAATTAGAACTACTGATTCAAGCTCATTAGAATTCCCTATTCAGTGTGGGACAAAACAGAGGTTCTCATTCTCCACATTGGTTTTTGTGAGTCCCTAAACACTCTTCAGATAAGAATTGAATTTTTAAAGCACAATATCTTTCTGTGTTCAGATGATGTCCTTCTCCATCTATCACTTTATAAACCCACAAATCTCTCTGGTTAAGAATTCAACCTTCATATGAGTGAGCTGTAACTGCTGCCATCCAAATCTTTCAATGCTCAACCACTTAAAATAACACTTCATAAAAATAAATTAAATTAAATGAAATAAAAAAATATGAAATATTCATATTTAAAATAAATATTCAGTTTGTGAGTACACTCCATACTTTTTCTGAAAGGCATTGTTCAAAAAGCTCAACAGCTTTATGCACCATTTATGTGGCGTAATAAAACAGGTCAGATTTTGAAATATATTTTCAGAAGCCAAATTGGAATGTCGTCTTGCCCCAGGGAATCTTCCAAATATCTTACTGAGGGGAAAATGCTTCTTTTATACATCCAACTTTAATACATCTACATGGTTACGAATGAAATCTTATTATTTCCCTTGTATCTTTTCTTTTCTTTTCATCACTCTCTTTGTAAACCCCTCAGACCTGTCAGAACCCTGCCATGTCAAACTCCCTGAAAATTTGGTTTCAGTTTATAAAACGTTTTGAATTAAAATCCATATCTGCTTATGTCCTAATCTGCGACCATCTGTTCCCAGCAGCCGTGATAAAGAAAGCATTCAGACAGTGGTTTAAAAAGAGAGATTTGAGCACAGGTCAATAGATAACAACATATTTGTCATTTGGTCAAATGAAGAATGACATTCTGTTCTTTACAAATTAGACATTTTATACAGACTTATTTCACATTGTTTCTCACATTCGCCCACATTTATTTGAGCAACACGTGGATTTCAGAGAGACAGGCTTTCAACCGTTCCTCCTGGGGTTAGTACCATTCGTGACAGATTTATTCATTCAGTATCAGCATAACAGTCTCGTGGTCCTCTGTATTTGAACTTTATTCACTAAATGCTGGATTATTGAACTGTGACCTATTCCTGGACTTTTTGGTGTATCGGCCAAATGGAAAACGGCAGTTAAATTGCACGGCCAACTCAGCCGTGCTCGAAGGCCTCTCCCCGCAGGTGGATTTGTAAGGCTATGCATTTTCTCAACAAAAAAAAAAATTATAATAAGATACACTGTGGAAATCCACTGTGGAGAGTGACACCATTTTATTTGAACATTATATCTCTCATATCTCACATCCTTAATCGTATCGGACAAACGTTGTCTCTTTACCCTCCCAACTTAAGTTTAAAAAAATACTCTATTTGCTAAATCTGTGTGGTTAAACACCTGCACTTTGTAACTTTACCAGATAAGGAAACGTTCAGATTTCGCATTGAGACAGTTTATTATGAAAGGCAGCAGGTTATTTGCAAAATGTATGTATTACATTATACAGTACATGATAAGCGGTTACGGATAATGAATGAATGGATAATAGTCAGTTTTAAATGGATTAGCTCAACCTTTTGGTAAAGAATGTTTTTAGTAAATGATTAGACTTTTGGTTTATTCAATCTACATAATTCTCTTTAGTAAGTCAGCACATGTTTTAATATGCGATAGAAAATCTTACTTGTCTAATAAGATTTTCTCAATAGCTATGGTTAATCCTCCTCCTTGGTGGCCCACGTGTGGTTTCATTAAGGACTCCATCTTCGGCCCCTTACTCTTTTGCATATACTTGCTCCCAATGGATCTTATTATAAACCGGTTCAGTCTGGTGGCTCACTTAGAAATACTGACTCAAAATGTACTCAACCTAACAGTTGAGCCGCACATTAATTAAGCACTGAATTTGAGTAAATTGAGTACATACATCTGAGAGTTCTATCTTTACCCTGAAGGTGTTGCAAATCACTAATAAAGTGTACACATGTACCAGTCACAGAATATATTTCCACTATCCAAGAGTATGAGTGTAACTAGAAATTTGGGGTGTATATTTAACCAAACTCTTGGACCTATGCATCAAAATACACTCATAGAGTACAATATACACTGATCTTTGCTGTGCACTGTTAGATGTGTACTGGCTTACTTATGTGTGTTTTTTTATCAGTTTCCTATTCAGCGTTTCTGTGTCAGATCTGCTGTGAATGACATTAAAGGAGAATCCCTATCTGTCCCTACCAAAAGACAAAATTCCTCCCTCTCTACATGCTGACATCTCTCTCAAACATCCCTGGAGCCCATGACACACTGTTCAGCAGCGGGGTTCAATGATGAACTAGGACAGTGAAGCAGAAGTGGGATGAAGGTTAGATTTCGGGTTAGCTGAGGACAGCAGAGATAAGCGGTAGATAGACCCGGCTGGGGTGGGCTCAGGGATCTTGAATAACAGGAGAGAAGATGACTTACACGATAGATGAGGACACAGGCTTATAGTCTAGATTAGCTGTGAGAAACACCAGGTCAACTCACAGGGAAAAACACCGAGGATTTAGAGAAAATGACAAAACTGAAAAAAACTAAAACATTTTTGATTGACATCTTTTGTCATAAATTGCTGAGAGATGAAGAGATGTGACATTATCAGTTTTAGTTTGAAGGAAATGTGCATTACATTACCAGGACACTTTAGGGATTTAAAGTCTTTCAAACCTTAAATTCTGGACACATAGCCATGAACTCTGGTTGCCTTATTACAGCCAACACATGAAGGACAAGATCAATGAGCTTCAACAGGACATCAATGGACATGTCTGTGGCCATAGTGGCCATAGATTTAACATCGTGAGGAACAAACTCAACGGACGGCCTGATGTGGTGTCCAGACCAAAATCATTAGAGGCTGTGAGGAAGGTCTGCAGAAGGCTTTAGAGTTAATAACATGGGCCTAGTCTTAGTTCTGTATCAAATGTCCTTTTTTTTAGTCAATTCAAAACTACTAATGCACAATAAGACAAAGAAGGTACTTTAAATCTGCACAAAAATGTAAGTTAAATAATAACGTGTAACATAAATAATCCTAAACATATTCAAGTAAAGGTATATGATTTGTGTTAAATAGCAACTGTTGAGTTTAGTCATTAACTTGGAAGCTAACTAGGTAGGGATTCATTTAACTTGTAACCATGGGAACAAGAAATATAAACCATATTTTTGTATTATACTAATAAAAAAGGATCATCCCATTTCCAAGTGCGTCATATTTTGTACAATGAGCTCATCAAAACCCTTTTATGAATTGATCTGAAGATTTTACTGATGTCTCCACTTTGAGGCACTTCATACAGGCTGATGCTCGTAATACTTAAAAGTAATCAAAGATCATCAGGCACTCATTTTCACTTGTTTGTAAGAACCAGTTCAAGAAAAAGGTTGATCCTGGCTTCTGCTCTCTTGGCTGATAAGCTTTGAAAATCCTAAATCAGACCAAGAGTTAGGAAGTGATGAAAAATAATGTTTTCATAAAAAAATATGAACAATTATAATAAATATGACACAAATATATACAAAAGACAGCACTCATCTACTTGATTGACATGGACTAGATTTGGACTAAAGAAATTATGGGCCAAAAACTATAAGATATGAAGCTCTCCCCAAGGGGAGAAACATGAAATATGAAACCGATCTTTCCCAAAATCCATCCAGTTCTTCCTCGCACTTAAGTCTATAAGGGAATACAATTTGAAATGATCCATGAAATGATTTTTGAGTTATCACAATAACACGTAGGATCTACAGCAGACACGACAAATATATCCCCAACTTTTCTGGAATATAATTACTACTTATAAATCGATTGAATTGAGAATGGAGAAGTAAACCACAAACAGGAGAGCTACATCTAGTTATTTTTTTGTACCACTATCCTGAACATGTGTTTTGCTTTTATTTGATCGTGAGAAGAGGTGGAGGTCATTAGAATTCTGTCTCAACAGTATTCTAATCGGACGTTTGCCGTGCGTAAGAACGAGTAATAACTGTTTTGACGTTGCTACATGATTGACAGGAGCTTTGATGCAAGACAGAAGGGATGTGACAGGTCATTGGACCTATGAATGCAGATGACCTTCCCCTGAACGGAGTCATAGGGAACTGGCTGATGAGACCTTTTGGAAATGCCGTTTGAGGTCAGTGAACATCCAGGCAGTCCGCTCTGCTTGATAGCAGTGACCTGTTCATACGAGTTCATGCAGCACACAGCATCGGACCCGATAAACATTTGTCATGTTCCCCCCTGCGCATATCTGAAAATCTTATAATGAAAGTACGAATGGATTGAGAGTAGCTTACGTTAATTGCTTGACACATAAAGCCAGGCTCCGTTGTGGAAAAAAAGGGTTAAACAAAAAGCAGAAAATGCATTTAACATTTGAGTGTTTAACATTTTATTTTATTAGCTTACTTAAACACTGGGCACTGTGGATTCCATTTTCATTTATGTCTATCAGGAGTAATTCCTGGCTTTAAGTGTCCAATAAGTGCTTTAAGTAATAAATGGCAAAGTTATGCATTTCTCCTTGTTTTTTAGCTGATGTGAAAAATAGTCTGACCCGAGACTCATTAACTGTGATCCAGCCTGAACTGTGAGTTATGTTATCCGTTACAGCGCTCGATTTTATACAATTAATAAATCTTTATTAAATGAAGATTTATTCATTTAGACATATGTAATCATCCCAAAGCACAGTTGATATGCTGAAACATACACTTGTAGTTTAGTGCAGCATTTAATAATCTTAACCGATGTTAGTGTTCAGGCCGAGAGCTAATTTTCACCTTATTTCATAAAGTCACTCTTTATTGATCAGCAGTTCTATTTTCATGGTTAGTTTCAAAGCAGGGTAAGGGGTCAGGGTTTTCTTAAAGGCTGGAGGGAATTCAGAACTTTGTTCATGGGAGACTCCAGAAGGTGCCGGTCCCTCAGTTGAAGGGAATTTATGTCCATTCACTGAGAAACGAGGTATGAAAGTTTACATTCCTTTGGGAGTAAAGATTGATTCATAACGATGTTTGAACCTGAAGCAAAGATGACGATTTGGTGCTCATTTTTCATTCCAGATATGAAAGTAAACCAGGATCATAAAGTCCAGAGTGTCATTTACGCGGCGGTCAAACAAGCCTTGCTTTCGACACCTTACAGGAAAATGGTCGATCACCCGTGAGTTGAGAGGCAATGAGTCTCTCTCTCTCTCTCTCTCTGTCTCTCTCTCTCTCTCTCCTTGGCAAAGCTCCAAACGGGCATGCTCCATCAACTCACTTACTTCGACGTATAATAAAGCTTTTATGTGGGACTGGTGAGCCACAAAGCAGATTAAGCAAAGGAATACAAATCAAAAGCTCATTCTAGGTCTGATAAAGCAGTCTGAAGAATTTCCTCACATCATCTGAGAGAGATGATGTGAGGACCGTAGAGTACATGCAAACTCAACACAGAAAGGACCTGAGACGGACCGGGGTTCTAACCCGAGACATTCTTGCTGCGAGGTGCAGTGCTAACCACTGCACCACCGTGCCAACTTAAGATATATCTTAAGTTGTATCACTTCATTTTTATAAATTTTCGTAAGAATTGACTTTTTCTGAATTTCATGACAGTAAAACATGTAAAATGGAAACACTCAGCAAGTTAAGGGTCACAACTGTTGACCACCACTGTTCATCTAGTACCAGTCCCAAGCCAAGACAAAATGGGGGGGATTGTGTCAGGAGGGGCTTCTGATGTAAAACTTATATGCCAAATCAGTATGCAGAACAAAATGATCTTCTGCGGCGACCCCTCTAAGGGGAAGAGCTGATAGAAGAACAAAAGAAGCACTTCTAAAAAAACTTGGAACAGGTATAACGTACAAGCAGAGGTTCAATGGCTAACTCAATCGGACCTCTGTACCAGTGATCGGGCCATTCCACAGGTACAGAGGCACATTAGGGATTGAAAAGGAGGAATTTGTGAGGGAAAATTGTTTGAAATGTAGTGCTTTATTTTCTCAAAGCACAAAAAAGGACCATCTATAGACCATCAAAGGAAAAGAAATCTGGCAGATCTTAATCCGGAGAAAATACGGCACCTAAGAAAAGATGATTAACACAGACATTGAACGTCTGTGACCTTCAAGCTAAGCGTATTAAAACGCACATATGAAACACTTTATTACAAGGTCTCTGGAGCAAAATTGGAAGTAAATGCAGTTAATTTATGCGTTTTGAAATGCAAGTTAAGACTGTACCATGTGAGGCCAAGTAACTTCTCAACATCGAGAAACCCCACCGACATCTGTGGACCAAATCTCCGAGATGGGCTCATTCACAGTGTGTTGTCCACATTTGAAATAGCATTTTGAAATGTATCCTAAAGACCTCAGAGGAAAAACACCATCTATGTTGGTATGGGGCTGAGTTAGTGCCCATGGCATGGGTACCTTTCAAACCACCAATGCTGAGAGGCACATGCAGGTTTTAGAACAACACAAGCTGCCATTCAGAAATCCTTTTCATAATAGCTGTTTATTCCAGCAGGATAATGAAGCCTCTTTCTGCACTCATGACTCTAACTAAAAATGTGCGCTGCATTATGAAGCAAAGAAACATCAATAATGAAGACGTTGGGCAAGAATGGGACAAAAATCTGCTTCAAAAACTTCAGAAATCTGTGTTTTCTCTTCCCAAACACTAACTGAGAGTTGTTGAAAGAAATGTGAGGCAAACTACATGAAACGCAACTGTCGCAACTTCACTATTGAAACAACAATAAATTCGGCATGAGAGTATATTTATGAAGAACAGGGTATACAAAATGAAGAATACATTTATGAAAAAGCCATTTGGATTTGTGACTTCACAAGTGGCTATTGCTGCCTTTGTTCCTTCGATGTTCCTTTGATTTTCCTTTGGGTTTGGAGCTAGGGGGTCAGTGGGTTGAGCAGAGACACTGAAGTGGAAGGTGCAGGAGATGACAGGCTACGGAGTATTTGAGAGATACTCAGAGAGTTTGTTGTCGATAGATTTCGAGGCTGGAAATAGATCCAACTATAATGGAGAAATCTGTATGATTTGTTCCTTAACCTTGAGTACTGAGTGCTTCGGCAGAGGTTTGTGCTCTCTGGGTGTTTTTTCTAGTTTCTAGTCTGTACCGTATTCAATAGTATTTTGGCTCAAAGTTATTTGCAGTTATTTTCGGAATTGAAATGGAATATGGAATTTACAAAATTCTTCAGCACAGCTATTTCATCGAAATGATATTACCATTAGTGGTTTGGCTGTGAGTGAGTTAAAACATGAGACACTTACCTAGTGACTTTAATCTGTGCAATGCTGTGATGGGAAATCCTTGACAGCGCAGAGATGACCTGAAATAAACAGATAACAGTCAAATATATCCACTTTTTCTCCTTAATATGATCTTAATCTATCACAACCATTTTATTAGCGAAAATACATTTAAAACATAAATATAACTGAAAAGTAATCTGGCATAGCAAAGAATAAAATAAAAACATACATTCCAAAGTGGAAGAGGCCTTATCAAACTGAAGTGAAAGTTAAAATAAATGTCTCTATTTCAGTTTCAATGTTGCGTAGCGAACGTCACTTTGGTGCCAGAGTTAAACCACATCGGGCATCTGCATGGCCACATGGGAGTGTGTTTAACATAATGCAGGTCACAGAGTTAATGGTGACATCTAAACACATGTGGTCTTCAGTCACAGATGGGTGGGACCACTTTTGTTAGGTCACATCACACACTTAGCACACAAAGGACCATCGCTACATCTTCCTTTCTTCGCTTCTATAGTGTTTTTTAGTTGACATCCATACCGTCCCATTCACCACTTACATTTTTAGTAGAAGAAGGTTAAATTGTTGCCCCGTATTTAAGCTGATTTAACGCTGATTAGAAGTCACACACAAGCGAGCTTATAGCTGAGGACTACAGATGGTGAGCTTGCAATGTCTACAGAGGCCAGTTAACGAATATAAGGGAACCACCAACCCAAAACACACACACACACACACAAACACACACAAACACAAATGTCTGTCTCCTACGCCTCATTACCCACTCCTGGGTGTATTTCAGCTCAGAGCAGCATGGCAATGCCAGATGTCTCCTCAACAGGGAAGAGAAAATTGTTATCCCAACCCCTCTTCCTAGGCAGGTGTGAAATCGATGGCCTCTCCTCAAACGGCCACTTGTCTAAAAACACAATGCAACATCACGCAATTTGTACTATTCAACATTCTGCCCGGGCCGAAGCTAATGGTGGTTTTGATGGGGGACCATAATTTGAGGGGGTACTTGCGTTGAAGGACTCTTGACCAAATCCTTCTCTCTATTGAAGTTGTTTTCATATTTAACATAATCAGTTGTAGAAAGTGGAGGGATCACTGTTATGGAGTATGTTCACATCTCATACATTTGCATCTCACCACTCAATGGATGGAACCCTGAACCGGGACTATTGCTTGTCAGGATAAGAGTGTCTTCCTCTGCTTTGCTAAAGACTTGTGTAATAGGCCGTGGTGTTCATGCTTAATGGCTCGAATATGGGCCCAAGTCCACCACTACACACCTACTTAACATATATTGTAGCTGCCTTTGCTGATAGAGACCAAAGAGGAAAGGGAGAGAAGACAAAGACAAAGAGGGTGAGGTGGGTACAATGCTAATTTAGCCGCTGGTTAGGATGTTAAATCACTGTGGATAAAATTAGGGCAAGCTGTCCACCTGCCCATGCTGCAGTGAGGGATCACATATGGCAAATTGCCCCAGA
The DNA here is from genome assembly GCA_009660295.1 of Lophius piscatorius. Classification (NCBI taxonomy): domain Eukaryota; kingdom Metazoa; phylum Chordata; class Actinopteri; order Lophiiformes; family Lophiidae; genus Lophius; species Lophius piscatorius. Next base: position 25,268 of record VRLP01004387.1, on the reverse strand, counting down.
ATCACTATAGATCTATTTTATTGGTCTCATTAGCCTAATTTGTCTGAGATCATAAAAGCAACCAATGCAAGATGTAAATAAAAAACATGAATGGAAGGATGGATGGATGTATGGATGGAGATACAGAGATGGATAAGTTCAACATTTAAAATGAATTCACATTTGATGCAGTCTAGTGTGATCAGGTCTGGCTTGACCCAGCTGGTTCCAGTCAAGGCTGTCCGGGTTCAAAGGGTATCGCAGCAGCTGATTGAGAGTCAGAGAGGTTGGAGGAAGGCTCGTGCTCGCCTCTCCTGTGGTGGCGAGGTAAGCCAGCGCTGAGCATGCCAGCATGACCTCCACACCATTGGGCAAAGTCTATTACTGCTATCTGCACACTTTTCAAGAGCGAGTTTTATGAATTTCTAGAACTTTTAATACCTCAGAAATGAAAAATGAATACCATTCCCACTGCCAAAGAAATTGAACTAAACTTCGACACATGTTTCACTGAATTTAAATCGTACATACAGAAATTTAGTGGTGCACAAATTAGCAAACAAAATCCTCTTTAATATATTTCAAATAAAAGTACAATAGAACTGTGAGGCAGTACACGTAGTCCAATGGAAAACTAGACCTATGCTGTCGTCCCTGAAAATAAGTGTAGTATATTTCTATCCTTCCCAATGTCACTGAGATTCTTCTTCGCACTAAGCTCAACGTGGGTACAAAATTTGAAAATGATCCATGAAACAGTTTTGGAGTTATCACGTTAACACCAACCTGAGACCAATGCCGCGCCGGCGATACCATAGCATCCATCACTTTACGGGCATATAATCATGCATCATGTGTTAACCATCAAATTAACAGAAGCAGAAAAAAAACTTCACATCCAGTCACTACAACTTTGACCAACTGGTTGTCCCATGTCTATCATTTCAGTTTGCATCAGTCCTCACATGAATGGAATCGATGCTATGAAATTTGTTGTCTTCAAACCACCTCTGGTTGAACTTACATATATCCATAATTCATTCTGCTCACATCGTCTTCTTCATCCCCCCATTTTTTCTCAAATACACTCTTTTGAGTAAAATGTGGATCACAGCGACGCCGGATTATGCACATTCAGACAAGGTGCCATGATCGTAGTTATTATGTGATAACGGCTTAAGTTATTGACAAATAAAAAACTAAAATATTAGAAAAATAGCCTCATTCGTTCATGTGGGACAAGGTATTGTATCTCTTTTCCTAAGAGTCAAGAATTTTAAGACTTTGAAAATAAAAAAAGGTAAGGTGTTTTAAGACTCCGCGTTTACCCTGTATAAATATTAGATCTGGTTTCCTGTACGCAAATGACCTATTTTCTCATATTATAATTCATATTACGCTCTCACACTGTTAGTGTGAGAAGTATCGCGAGTCTGACAGATTTCTCAGTTGGTCTTTGGTTAGAAAGACTAATCTGCAATCTGTTTTCAAGACAGCTGTGGAAGGAAAAAAAATTAAATTAATAATTATAATTATATTTCTAAATCATCTAATTCTGTGGAGCCACAGTTCGGCAAATTAGATGTTTTCATTGAACCACTTAAAGGAATACTTCACAATATAGCTGACAAATAGTTGTCCCGCAGGATGGGTGCAGAGGGCCGGTAATAAATTAGTTCTGAAGTGTAGATATCCAGATGCTATCACGGAAAACATGGCGAGATTTAAAGTGTCTTCAGGAATTCAAAGGCATTAAACACAACAAGGCCTGATCTTTCATCATAACACGACGAGGGGAAATTAACGGTTAACTATTGTCTCCTCAGAACAGAGAGTTGGTCCAGCTCGATACGTCACGATCGATACGATAAAGGCTCATAGATCTGAGCCGTATAAATGATGTAAGGGTTCGACAACATGATCGATCCAGATCCATAGTTTTATTTAATAATAGCAGAGACCATTTTCTTTTTTTCTGACATGGCATCCATGGAGGTGCCTGTAGTCCATAATCAGCAATTTCTGATGTTTGGGAAAAAAGCCGAGAAACGCTGTAATTTTTTTAAGCCTGAACCAAGTCTAACGCTAACCCCCGGTCAAGGTAGCCAAACTCCATTTATTCAAAGGTCCTGGAAGTCTGAAATATTTTTTACATCATGTATTTATTTATCTTTTTCTCCTTTATTTCCTGTCTTTATTTTTCTGACCAAATAATGGAGATGAAAATCTCAATCATCATCCGTCTTGCAGCAGTATGGGTAACAATATCGGTAAAATCCTGATGATACCCGTTCCTAAATGAGCCTTGAAGCCATGATTGATTTTCTTTATTTTCTTTGCTGATCTGCTCTAGAAAAATCTCCATCAATGTCTCTACTTTCTTTCCAGCCACTGCTCCATCCAGAAGCTGCCTGCCTGCCTGCATAAGAGTGCTTTCCTCTCCCTGTCTGTGTTTCTGTCTCAGGGTTATGGTCCAGCCTCTGCTCCACTCTCTTCACCCTATTCTGAGCCTTTGGTTTGCTGAAAGCCTTTGAGTCTCTACACATTATTAATTTCCCTCTCATCTCTTGCTCCACGGGGGGTCTCAACTCTGGGGCTATAGCTAGAGAATAAAGCTTATTTCACCACACTTGGAATAAGGAAAAGACAAGTCACGTGAAAGAGTGATAGCTTGGATTTGTGTTGGCCTCAAATCTATATCTTACCTTAATCACCTCTTACCAGCCCCTGGTATCCCCTCCCCACATCTGAAACTCTCTGTCAGCAAGTCGGGCTCGCTAAGCCAGACAGCCTCACTGATCCTTGCAGTTGCTGCAGGACATTGACATGCAGCATTTGTTTGTATTCATGCATGCGTGTGTGTCTTTGTGCATCTGTGAATGTCTGCATGTGTGTGTGTGTGTGTGTGTGTGTGTGTGTGTGGGGGGATAGCATCCAATAGCATCCATGGATTAATTCAGAGGCCAAGCCAAGTGTTTGCAAACACTAGCCACCCTAACACAGATACACACTGGCCACATGTGGCCTCAGCTGGGGCCCAGTGAAGCCTCATGTCCTCCCTCCAGCCAATCAGTAGACCTAAAGGAACTCGTAACCCCTGGCAACCATGCCTGTCTGAATATGCATTGTTCATCATTTATGAGACAAATGAAATCAAACGTGCTGCCATATGCTATTATCAGTAAGAGGGCGGGCTGGGATTTGATTAACATCTGAAACATGCAGCAGAGGACTATCGACAGCCCATCATAAAATACATCCCACCGCCAGATCCTTTTATATCTCATGTAGTCATAACATGATTATGTCTTGAACCGCAAATCAATGCAAGTGTTGGAAGTCATCCAACTAAGGGGCTGAATTAATGAAAAATTCATGCTACTGTTGTGCTTTTTATCACTTCGTTCGCAGGGCTCCTCTTCCTGCGGTTAACTCCCTGATAGTGCAAGATATATTTATGAAGTAGTCACACTTTGATTGGACAGCGATGCTCTGCTTACTGCAAGCTGCCAGAGTGGTAGGCATGAAGCAAAAGGGGCACAGAGTGGGAGAAATGAGAACAGATGGCTGAGAGGGAACCCTGCGTGCCCAACATCAATAATAGACATACAGAAGAAGGACGGCTGAGCTCGTCACAGTGTGTGTGTGTGTGCGTGTGTGTGTGTCTGTGTGTGTGCGTGTGTGTGTCCTACTCTCCCTTTGCCTTTGGGAGTTTCTATCTTTTACAAGCATTATTTGACTCCCTTTCATGGTGTCTCTTCTTCTGAATTACTTGCAAAATCCACAGATAGAATTGTCCAAAAATATTAGACCTTCAATGGAGCAAATGTGCTCCCTCTAAACGGTAAATGCACATGGATGCACTTGGCCGCCTTCTTGGCCAAGTCACACTTGCAAAAGAGATGCCTGATCCCATGGTTAAATAACGGTTAAATAAACATTTAAAAAAATTCTGCACTTTATTCTTATATTCAAATGTGTATTTTGTATTTATATATATCGAGAAAATATAATTAATATAATATAATAATAGAAGCAATATATATATATATATATATATATATATATATATATATATATACGCCTGAACTATACTCCAGATGTAAAATATATTTATATATATTTGAATATATATTATTTCTTATTTAAGAATCTGTCTTACCTTTTACCGACTTTTGAACGTCTGTTTGTTGGAGTTGCTGCAACAACTGAATTTCCCCTTCGTGGATTAATAAAGTTTCTATTAATCTATTTAAAAGTATTCAAATAGCTGAGCCCGATTCATACGTGGTGAATGTAGAGAACGGTTTACACTGTTAAATAATGGAGCTCTGTGTGAATTGCAGTTTTTGAAAAAAGGACAACAAATGGCTCAAGGTCTGGTGAATCTGGCCAGCAGCAACCGCAAAAATGCACAGCAGATGCACAACAACTGTCCACAGTGGCAAATATAAAAGAAAAAATGTTAATATTAACATTATTTGAGGGAAGATTGAAATAGATCATTGTGTGTAAAAAATACAATTCCACATAACTATTGGTATTTAAAGGTGAGCACAAACCCAGGTCCCACGGCGTGTGCTTCAGTGCCTGCAGCACATCTGTTATGGGTTCTTCTGCTTCTTCTTTGTCTACGGCACACCGTGAGTGTAAATAAATGCATGAATGACTGTGATTAGTCTCAATCATTATCTCATGTCCGGGTTGCTGAATGCCATCAGGGGCATGGCCTGTGTAAATCCTGATTGCAGTCAGATTGGCACCTGCCACACTGCACTAAATCCCCTCAGAGTAGAACTCCCATTTGCTTGATTCCAGGGGATTTCTCTGCGTATGCCGGAGCAAGAAAAAGCCTCAGGGTTGGCCTGAGGGTGCAGAAAGAGAACTGCTGCTGAACCAAAGACCCCATTCACCATCAGTGCCAGACAAACTGGCCATGAGCCTACAAACACTCTCATATGGAGAAAATGTGGAGTTGCTATTTATATCATAGGGAAATTAGGGTAGCTGAAGAAAATGCTGATGGTGAATTGAATGAGTACCTTTTCACGCAATTGCTCGACTAGTCAATATGAATTATTGATGTGATTATGAGCTTGCGGATCAATTATGGAGCTTATTTAGCTTTAGGACCTTGAACATTGATTTCATATGAGCTGGTGCTGCTTGAAGGTAATGGGCCTCATTCTCAGATATGTGCAAATTGTACTCCATAGATTGTTTTGGCCCGGTCAGCACCTGCCACTGTGCTGCAGCTGTGTCCATGACCTGTGTGCCACATCATGCTAAATCACTACACATGATTCTGCTCTCCTGTGCGTGACTACGCCTGTGTGTTACAAGCTGGGCACATGTGTGCATCAGTGCACACGCACACAATCAAGCTGCATGAATAAGTCCAAACTGTGTCTACACACACACTTTGGTCGGACATTCAATCAAAAATAATCAGAAATTGATATTTTGAATGTTTAACTGACATAACCTCAGCCAAGTTTTGTAAACAATCTGTGCATCTGTGAGGAAGAAATCCACCGCTACATAATAGGGAAGGTTCATGATGGTTTCAGCCACGTTAGGTCGCTGCTCAAAGCCACAGTAGACGCTGCTATGTTAAACTGTGCATCACATTTCTCTTGCTGCCTCAACAACATCAGTCGGTTATTCAAACTGAAGCGCTAGTAGGGCTATATATGAGGCTTTGTTTACTTGAACAAGGACATAGACACACACACACACACACACACACACATAAAACCACATTTAATTTAAATCTGTACATTAGCAATTAAACTTTTGAGCCACTATTTGATTTTATATCCAGTCACAACAAACAAAAATCTATCAATTTTCCAACAAATATCCAATAGTCTTTGGACTGCTATGTGCACCATGAGGTGCAGAGGATTTGTTCTCCTTTGTGTGCACACAAATGGTTTTGCTAAATGGTTTAGTTAGACCGCTGAAATAAATGCTGCAGCACTTTGAATGAATCTAAATCCAAGCAATCAAAGCCAGGCGGCATTATAAAATGCTTAATAAACGGGAGAACAAAAGGATACTGCCTCACTTAACAGCAACAACATCTGATCACTTAAAACTGTTATTGCTCACAATACATTATTTGTTATAAAGACAGTCCATTCAAATCAAACGAGGTGTTGAGTGTCACAATTATCAGGCGGTAATCTGCTGACTCAGCAGCAGCGGCTGGTTGGTATTCTGCCAAACAGTCACAATACAAAGCTCTATTACAACTATGTGGTTGGTTTTATGTGCTTTTGGCCATGAAATGAAAGTCAGATTTACAAGCATCTTTGGTAAATTAAATAACATTCACTGAGCAAAAATGGAAAATAATATCAGAGTTTCAGCTCATTAAATAAGAGAATTGCCTCATACTTCAGTGTTTCGGTCTTGGACTGTTCCACAAAAGAATCCATTTGGATAAATCACCTTCCTCTTTAATAAAGTGCATTTTTCTTACATTTCAAACAATTATCAAATCATCGCTCATTGCCTTATATGTCTTAAAGCAGGTCAGATGCCTATGTTGGGTTTCAAAACCGGGAGTTTGTGAGTGAGTGAGTGTGCCCCGTCCTAACACATGTCAAAATAATTCTGTGAGGATTCTTGAGGTGAGAGTTCAATCAAATGTTAATAAAAGACTTGGGCATGACCTCGATGTGATAAATCTGCGACTAAAGGATCAACTTGGAGCCTAAAGGGTTGAGTCAGTAAGATGAGCAGATACACCCTTCCATTCCCTCTTATTTTCGCCTGTGTCTTGATCAGATCTTGCGGGCACTCGGCGCCTGACCTGAGAAGACATGGTGGTACCAGAACACGTTTGTCCTCGTTAGTTTAGGAATGACACCAGCATTTACACATGTTTGAACAAAACAGCTCTTTGGGGACCCGGTGGCAGCTGACAAAACAAGAAACAGTGGGTGAATGAGTGCACAAACCCCCGCCTGTAGATGTATTTGTAAGGCAAATATAGCTCACACCTTTCAGAAAACACAAGCAGGAAACAGTGCATGAAATTATTTCACAACAAGCTGAAAAATGCAACCGTTGCTGAAAGTGTCAGCTGAGCTAACGCAAGCAAAAACCAACAAGTGATTAAACTTCAACAGTAGCACCCCTTTTCCGTATGAAACTGTTATCTATTTGGTCTGTGGTTGCAGGTTATTCTGCAGCTACAGAAACGCTGAGATCACAAAGAAAATATGTCAACTTCTGTTCTCCAAGAAAACAGCAGCTCAGTCCCTTCTTCATAACCCATGTCACTGCTGAGACCAATCACAGCCCATCCTTGAAGTGCTGAAATAAAAATTTTGGAGGAGAGTGTGTGTGCAGCAGCATGAGCAGACTTGTGTGACTGCTTGAGAGTTGCCCCAGTTTTGTTTTGTTTTTTTGCCTCCTAACAAGCGTGTGTTTGACATTTCCATGCTAGTATGGTTAAACGCCCAACCGCGATGAGTTTCATAATGCAAATTTAGCACTTTTCCTCAGCTGTTGCAAGGAGCCCCACCTACCGGATCATACTACTACTTTGACATTTAAATCATCATCAAGTGTCAAGGGATGTCAATGTATATCAAAATGTGTCATTTTGAGTAATGATTTGCTGTCATTTACAAATAAAACAACGCGAAAGAGATGCTAAGTGGTAAATTTTATGCAGGGAAGAAAAATGTGTCATTATATCCCCGAAAGTCGAGGATATTACAGAATCTTATAAGATCATGGGATTGACTTCCCAGTATATTAGTTAACAAACTAATATACTGGGAAGTACACTTAAATATATAAACCAATATAAGCTCCCAAAAAGGGGCAAAACAAAATTCATGTCATATCAACATGCTAACGTTTCAGCATTCTTCAGAGCATGAAAGAAAGGGGAAATCAGCCAATTCATAAACTATTTAGATGGCTCAAACAGTGACATGATGATACCTCCTGAGGTCACATATGAGTTTGAGGATAGTTGGCTTTGAGATCTGGCCGCGGAGGTACCAAATTGTAGTCTGTATTTCTGTTGTGTACTCTGCTGATCGTCAGATGAGAACATACTTTTGGACATCTAAGTGGCTTGGAGACATCTGTTGTCTTTGGTTTTGCCAGTTGTAGGCTATTCCTTCATAGTAGTCACATTGCCAAGAGCAGGCCAAAAATAAACTGGGGAAACTGGATAAGTCAGCTTGCAATTGGATTTTGTTTGTACTCACCTTTGGATGAGTCTCGTCCATCACTGCAGATGCTTCGTATTAACGTGGTAACTCCAAAAAACTGATTCATCCATCATTTTCAAATTTTATACCCACGTAGACCTTAATTTGAGGAAGAACTGGAATATTTTGGGGAAAGTTTCGGTGTATATGTGTGGGGAGTTTCATCCCTAAACCTCTTTGGGCCATCATTATTTCAATCGTTCGATTTAGTCCAAATTTGGTGCATATGAATCGACTCCAGAAGATGTTGTATTTATCATATTTTACTCACAAGTGGGATCTTTTTTAGTGAAAAAATATCGACATAACTGCACATTTCATTTGAGGAGTTTAATCAGGAGGATTGCCTGTACGACCTGGGGACGTACCCTTGTTGTCAGTGATGACCCCCCCCTGGGGGATTGAGGCGTTCCCAGGAGAGAAGTGAAACACAGCCCCTTCAGCGAGTTCCTGAAAAACCTCCAAAGGGGGGGCGTCCTTGAGGCATCCTAGTTAGAGGCCCGAACCACCTAAACTGACTCCTTTCGACGCAAAGGAACAGCGATTATGCTCCGAACTCCTTCCCGATGTCTGAGGCTGAACCCAGCATTCCTACGAAGGAAACTCATAATTTTTTCAGCTCTTGGTTGATTATCGTTGTAGTCATTCAATGCTGGGTAAACTATCTAATCACGCGGCAGACAGGCAGACGGAAAATCAAATTCAACGAGACACCACCTTGGCTGAGTATATTTATTTAGCTTGAGGCCAGTAGAAGAAGATAATTAAACCTTGTAAGCTGGTTGCATGTATGTGTCTATGCTTACGTTCATGCATGTTCTCACAAATGAAAAAATGAACACAACCACTGCATCATGTCTGCAGTGTTTTTAAGGTTGTCAGACCTATAATTTGTTTAGTTTGTTAGCTGCTAGCAGAGCCTTTCCAGAAAGGGTCCCCATAAAGCATTGTCTCCCTCTCCTCTCTGCCCTCAGCCGGTCCCTGAGTTATCAAGCAGCTCCTGGTTTTAAACTATAATGGGAAAATACAGCAAGAAAACCCCTAAGGATATGCAGAAAAGGCGAAAATAAACCCCTCATAATTTAGCTCAGTTTCGATTACACAACATTTTTGCATAGGTCCGTCATTTAGAAAGAAGACCGTGATAAAGATAAAGTCACCAGTGTAAGAGTTTTTGTGCAATAAGCAAGAGTGATAGTTGAGCGAAAAGCGGTCGGAACAAACCTCTAACCACCTCTTTCTCTTTTCTACAGCGCTCTAAGGACAGTGCCTTGTCAGGGCAGTAAATATAACACGCTTAATCTCTTTTGGTTTGCCTAGAAGGGAATGCAGGGGAAAGAAATATTAGATATTATTTTCACCAAGGAGCCGCATGAATAGAAATCAAGATGTGGGAATCATCGGCCAAACATTTACTACAGATTTAATCTATTTGGAATGAATATTTTACAACATAGAAATAGAGACGGGTTCCAATTAAGAAGCTATGTTTAAAAAAAACATGTAAGTAGCTATATATTCATTTTGCCCATTGAAAATTCACCCATGCATATGGATCAGTTTTTGGCCTGTAGTGAACAGGGTGCCACAGGGTCAGTGTGACTAGTAAACTGGTCAGGAATAGTGTACAAATGTTAACAGAAATCAACAAAGATGCTGCACTATGTAGAGTAGGGAACTTGGAACTACTGGATGCTGTGGACAAGATGAAAAAACTTCAGATTCACCTTAAATCATATTCCTGCGCAAAAAGGGAAAGAAAAAGAGGAGAAAAATCACTTATGATTCATTTCTTTGTCATGTTTGGTGAAGCTAAAATGAATAGTTTAAGAAACATATCAGTGAACATTAAAACTGCCTGCCTCATATTGTATAGGTCCCCCTTTTGCCACAACACAGTTCAGAGATGAACGGTGAGTTCTGACATCTTACCACTGAGCATCCATCAACTTTTATAGAAATTTTATGCCACAGTAGCTCTTCTGAGGGTTTGCAACGTGAGCTAGCCTATGCTCCTCATACATCCCAATGACAACCCTGCCAGCAATTCACAAGTTGTCCTACCTTAGACCACTTTGGTTGGTACTTACTGCTGCAGACCGGGAATCTATAGGCCTGCGCTGACCCAGTCGTCTATCCAGCACAAATGGCACTTGCCAAGATCTTCACATCCCTATGCTTGCCAATTTTTCCTGGTTCCAACACTTCAATGTTGTGAACATTTTTTCACTTGCTATCGTATAGATGCCACCCACTGACAGGTTCCATGGTAACACGGTAATCAATGTTCTCAAATCCTGACCTCACCTGTCATTGGTTATATTGTTACGGGTGAACAGTATATGCTATGAACAACTCAGAGTCACCTAAAGCAACATGTTACCAGTGTAATCACACATTACAATGAGGCGTTTAAACGATCTGTCTGTGAAACAAAAATTCAAAGCGATCATACAGGAAGCAGCGGTTAAACGGGATCAGGTCACCGGGAGTGGTTCTGATGCACAAAGGAGGACATGTGAGGACAATAATGTTTTAGCTCTTTAACGATGCCAGAGAACCTCTGTGAATCATTTCAGGTTAATCCGTCCAGGTGTGTACAGCAGATGATGATCTCTGACACAGCGGTCGGGGGTGTGTGGTCACACAAGGCTTTAAGGCTTTGGAGCAGAATGTGGCGATAAGGTTGGATGTGGATCATTGGAGGAAATGGGATTTCTCATGATGTGGTCGGTCTGAGCTGATGAGGCTAATACTTCCACAAAGTCCTTATCAGACGCAAGCACCTGAGCCAGCATGTGTGTCGGGTGTGTGTGTGTGTGTGTGTGTGTGTGCGTGTGTCTTGGGTTTATGATGGTCCAGTACATGTCAATCTAACCAAATACTGAGACAAAGAATGGGATTAGACCAACAAGGGTAATCCAGCTGGCCTGTGGGAGGAAGGTCTACTCACACCCCCTCCTCTGCTGGAGGAGATAAGAAGCCCTCGAGGGAGGGGGTTATTAACCACCCCATCATCCAAACATTTGATTTCATTTTATGGAATAAATTCGCACATTTTACCCACAAAGTCAGTTTACATGTTACAGGGAGTGATACCAACCCATGTCAGGTGATGGTGATGTCATCGGGAGATTTCTCCGCTTAGGAAGTTTGAAAGATGCATGTTTTTGTACTTCTGTCCATTTTTTATTTTCATAAAGGACCAAATTGACTATATTCCATCATCAATCAAGGATTTGGAAATTTAAGAGGAACGTTCTACAAAGTCTTAAAGTGAGGTCAGAGTACAGATTTAATGTTTTATCTTTCCTGTTTTGTTTGGAAAGTTTCTTTCACAATATCATTATCTGTGCTTTAAACTGATTTCCCTGCATTCTCCATAGTTTAACATCTTGAAACTTCATAAAGTTGATAACTAAAACTGTTTTGCTGATTGGAATAAAATGGTACAACAAAAATGATTTCTATATTAATGTGTCTTATAGCACCTGTGTGATGTGGATCATATTCCAGTGGACTGATGCCCTGGAGATCAATTATTGGATTTCAAATGGAGGGTCACATGACAGTAACTTTTGATATACAAAATTTCCAATAATGTTATGGAGAAAACAGTCGTAAAAGTATTCAATAAATACTGTCTAAACAGTTCAATGTGATTTATTTCTATTGATTTCATATTGAAGTTTTTTTTCAATTTCCTGATAAGGCATTGGAAGAAAATGTATCGTAACTGAATATATCAGCGCTATTGATTCATTCTTTTGTTGGAATTTATAGGAGTTTTTAGAAATATGCAAGTCAAAGGCTTTCTCACGGTGATCAGTTGATTTGATGTGGAAAACAGACATTTGCCTTAAAAGATTGGTAAATGACTAAAACAACCAAACGCTATCATGCGTCCACTATCTGGGATTTTCTTATATGTCATATAAAATGAACTCATGAGTATCTGCTGGATCATCAATACAAACAAATCAATAAATATGAAGTAATAGAATGGTAGAAACAATTAGAAGATGAGAGGTTATGAAGTTTCTCTTTGTTCTCTGCTACGTTCGGAGGGAAAAGGTAGAAGTCAAAGGTCACACAAACGTTGGGTGTGTCCAGTATTTGTTGCTGCTAGGTATTTATTCTACGCTAGAAACCCCAAAAGCAATCATTAAATGAGGGAAATATAAAAAGTCACAATAGTTTGATAAATACCATTTTGAATGAATTCTACCATGGTGCTTGTAATCTCTGACCTTTAAGTTGTAACCTTCATCACCTCATAGGTGTGATGTAAAAAAAACTGCATGGGGGTTACATTTCATTACCATCATTAAAGTCTGGCTGGTCAGCATAATAATATTTTCTTTTACTATCACACTTTACGATTTTAATCCACACGTCAGCAGCGGGCGTTCCGGCACAAATTACACAGCAGCCCCTCCAGAGCGTGGGGCTTATCCCGTGTCCTTTTTCATACACAGCGGACTGCTTCCCTTTGTCTGACTGTTAAATCCTGCTCCCCGGTCAGAGACAAGAAGTATTTCTGCCAAATGAATCCTTCAGCGGCTCACCAGTGTTTTATATTCCAACTGACTGCAGCTGCAGATGATCTTCACTTCTCTGTTTCTCATCAACTCTCTCTACTCCCCCCTCTCTCAGCCCCTTATCTCAAACTGAAGCATTTAACCGGTGAAGAAGGTGCATGTTGCCGAGCCTACCTTTATATTCACCGCCCAGGAAGTCAAGTGGAAGTTATTCAGATCCCCTTCAGGGAGGGGATATGCTGGAAACTCTGGCGTCCAAATGAAAGATTTTTAAGAGAGCCAATCGAGTCAATACCATTTTTCTTTTCACATCCTTTATGAGAGATAAGAAAAGCTAATTTTCCCTTGACTTATCAGACTGTATAAAAGGTACATTTGTCAAACATGAGTGCTGCTGGGTAATACAAGTGCTGAGTGGGAGATAACTTTGAACCGTTTGGTGTGACAGATGCCTTTAGTAGTGACGGGAGCGCGGTGGCCTCTACCTGTAGGGCTCGTCTGATTGGCCGGTGGGATGTTTCCAGGGAGCAGAGAAAATGACAACTGAACAAAGAGCTTCCATTAGAGGCCTTGTAGCCTCCACTCTGCTACTATTAAGACGCTGTCTGCAGAGACCCTACCGCTGCTGACAAACGAGGAGGAGGGGCACAAGGAAACAGGGAGCAATCCAAGCAATCAGGATAGATGGCATTCGGTGCATGGTTTACTTGTGTTTAAGAAAAAATACAAATAGTGTTTCAATTTCACCAAAAAATACACTTTTCAAAGGACAGAGGGGTTCTTAATGAAGGTTTTACTTGTGCACGGTGGCGTGGAGGACAGTGATTAGGGCTGTGACGCGAGCCGCATTACTGCAATACTGTGGTCATGTGACACTGGTTGAGCTCATTATCGTAATAACAGCAATTCTTATCACCAACGCCAAGGAGGTTGTGTTTTTACTACAGTGCGTTTGTCTGTTTATTTATGAGAAGGATTACAGGAAAACCTTCAGAACGGATTTGCATGAAATTTTACCCAGAGGTAGGTTTTGTCCTAGAAGTGATCACATTTTGGTGGCGTTATATTTTTCACAGCATTTGAAATAAAAAAAAAAATAACATAATAAGCCATTTGGATTACTGATGTCACAATGTGGCTATTGCTGCCTTTGTTCCCATGATTCCTTTGATGTTCCTTTGGGGGTGGTTCAGGGGGCTCCATGTGCTGAACAGAGACGCAAAAGTGGAAGGCGCGGGAGATGATCGGCTGCAGTTGAGAGATACTGAGAGAGTTTGCTGGAGGTGTCCGTAGATTTAGAGGCTGACAATTAATGGACATTAATGGAGAAATCTACATGATTTTTTTGTTTTTCTGTGTTTGCTCATTTTAGCCTTTATCACCTTCCTTATACAGAATAGGTCAGTAGCATGATGTAACATGGAAGTTGATTGTGTCCACCTGTGGGTAATTTTTCTTCTTCCTTTACAATTGAATGTATTAATTATTACTTTCTTTTTGATTCATTTTAAATTAGATTTATAACATTGATCCTATTTAGAGTCACTGCATGTGTTTGGACTGTGGGAGGAAGCGAATACCTGGACAAAATCCACACAGTCACAGGGCAAACATGTCATCTCCAGCCAGAAAGGCCTCTTGTTGGGATTCGAACACAGAACCTTCTTTCTGTTAGGCTACATTGCCCCACTGATCGCCGCTCTCCTTTTATTTGAACTGAGGTGTGTTGGAATGACAAGTAGATTTCAACCTGCGGAGGAGTTCATGTAAAGTCTCGACGCATGTTGCTCAAACTCTTTCAGTCATCCTTTTATTTGAAATCAAAATTGATATATTCATGAATCCCAATCACTAAGACACTGGAAAATGTTTCACTGGAACTAAATTATCACAATTATGGCATAATACACAATCATATCATTTGCAGAAGCGGGTGCTAAAAGATGCAGGGTTTTTGGCAATACGCCGCAGAAGTAATCACTTGAGAGGCCACCAGCTCTGTACACCAGTGACTCCAGTTAAAGTCTCACATGTCTCCCACAGAATAACATCAGGACATGATGAATGTCATCAGCAGATCAGACGAGTAGGCTTACTGGACAAGATGTTATAATGGTCAAATTCAATTTACGACGGTTCATTCAAAGCATCGGAGGAAGAGGAGAGGGAATAAGAGATCAAAATAAAAGATGCTCTGCATGGATTAAACCATCAACAATCACATGAGAGAACAATTTATATTAACACTATACTTAGTTTCATATCAATTAAGGAGAAGAAAGGGATAATACCTTAAGTCTCATCATAATAAATGGAAGGTTTATCACTGTCTTCAAAGCTTAGTATAAAAATAAGAGTTGCTTTTTGCACCACAACAAATGTTAATGACAAAGTCTGAATATACAAACTCCCTTAATGAAGCTAAAGCATTACACATCATCTAATCTCTGCCCCACTTTTAGATAATAAAATCAGACAATTTCACAATTAGAACAACTGAAGAACTGTAAGTGTCTCACAGCTTAATCCCTCCTCTCTCACTGCAACGCCAAAGTGCAGTATCTGCAAAAATATCAAACTGATAAAAAGACACTTTTCGGTTTTTCATCAAAATTATTTTAGATTACAAATCCCGATTATTGAAAGGATGAGATTTAAGTGAATTCTGAAGCATACTGTAGGTTGACCCTCAATCTGACTTAACATAGACGCTTTTGCTTTCCTGCCATAAACATCTATGTAAGCTGATTTTGTGGGACATATTCCTTCATTGTTTTCAATGTATAGGGAAGTGAGTTATTAGGTTTTAATTCAGAAGTTTTTCCTTTTTTTCCAAAACCTTTTGTCTAAAGAAAATACACATTTTTGAGCCTATCCACATAATGAAAATAAATTGTAAAAAAAAAGTTTGTCTTAACAAGGGCAAGTATCACATTGCATACGTATGAAGTGATAAAGAAGCAGTCAATGTTGGAAAAAAAAACAACTGCAGTACGGTTCCTGCACTCAGCCTTGGTTTCATGATTAAAAAAAAAAACAGATATCGCCACATTATGTGTCAGTATAACACCACTTTAGCAGATTGAGGATAAGATATAGAACTTTAAAGCTGGGAAAGGAAGTTAAGTTTCCTCACAGAGCTACTCAGCCTTTCGCATATGTTACATATGTTACAATATTAAGAAATGTGGTTCTCCCTAGAGCAGGGACACAAACCACATGGATTACACACACCATCTCTGTCAGGTCAATTCCTCACATGTGAGTCCATCTGTCTAAAAGCCACGTACATGTTTATCCAGTTAGACTTACATGGACTGTCCACAAGTATGAACCATGTGTCAATCATAGGGGGGCCCTGAGCCTTGTGCTGCTGGGTGCAGGAAGTTAGTAGGACCCCAGTAATGTATACAATCTCCCATGCTGATATGACCTAGTGTGTAACAAACTGTATAATACTGTAGGGCTTCATGTGCAAATTAGATGTGTGGAAATTTACTGTCAACCATGGAGCACTGAACTGTAAAAGACAATCTGTATAATGTGCGGTAAAATTACGGCAGCTATCGTTGCAAGACTTTTACCTTAAAAAAATTGGTAAAGAAATACAAGACATTATGGTAAATTATCATAAAAACAGATATAATGTCAACCTGTTTACGATTACATGGTTAAAAACATAAAATAACAGTAAACCACAATAATTTCAGACTTTTAAGCTAGAAATCAACATTATTTCACAAAAATGTACGCATCTATCGCATTTTAAGAATCTTTCTTCTGTAGAGATTATGGGATGTTGTTACTAAATGGTATAAATAGTTTTTTTTACGTTTTCAAGCGAGCAAAATTTGTTATTTTGACAGAATAATACTTTTACGGTAATAGCTCGCTTTTGACACCATGACACAGTTCCTTTTACCAAATTGTTTTTTTCCCAGTAGAAGTACATATTCTGATCATAAATAATAGTTATTTATCATTTCTTTATTAAGGATAATTCACCATATCTACTACAGTAATATACTGATTTCAATTTCACGGTAATTTACTGTTGACAAGGTTCCTTACAGTAATTCTAACCAATAATTATTACAGCTTAGGTTAAAAAAGTCCAAACAGTTAGTTTTGAAACTGTAAACAATTTGACATAGAATCTGTTTTTTAAATGGTAATTCACCTTCATGTCTTGTACATGGGGCGACGGTGGTTCAGTTGGTAGAGCTGTTCTCCACTTATCTGAAGGTTGGTGGTTCGATGCCCGGCCACTGCGGTCCACATGTGGAAGTGTCCTTGAGCAAGATACTGAAAACCAAGTTGCGCCAAATGGTTGTTCCATTGGTGTGTGAATGATGGCGTCAATAGTTACTACTCCTGATGAGCATGTGGTGCCTTGAATGGCAGCCTCTATCATCACTGTATAAATGTTTGTGTGAATGGGTGAATGTTGACTCGTGTTGTAAAAGTGCTTTGAGCGGTCGAGGGGACTAGAAAAGCTCTACAAATGCACAGTTCATTTACATGGTGACGCCTTTTTTACAGCAAATTTGCTGTAAAAAGCTGGTATTTTACCGTAGATTTTATGGATTTTATTGGAGTTTATCACAAAAGTTAAAGCCCTTACATTTACCTGAGTGAGATGGTCTGCCATCTGCTATCCCTAAAACATGCACATGAAGCCATCTAAAACGATCTGGATGCTGACAGATGGGACTGGAGATGTAGTCGCCTCATACGACTCATCGACTCATACAAAAATGGCATAAAAATTGAAAAAAGATTCATCACAATCTCCAAAAACGCAAAAGTGATGTCATCAAACGACTTGTTTTATCCATGTAGCTGTGCAAAAACAAAAGGCTCATATTTACTGCCAGAATTACAAAGAAAGGCAGGAAATCCTCTCGTCAGTTTTCACTTAGAAAGCTGTCACCAACAGCTGTTCGATAACTGTGGTTGGAAAAGAATTAAACAACGAAACCAATAACAATACAGTTTTTTTTTTTAAGTGTTCACTTGCTTAAATTACAATCCAACAAAGAATAACTGCATCTCTATTTGTTTGGCTGGGGATTTGCATTTGTTATTGGAGCAAACTATGAAACACATTAATAGATACATTCCTTAAAATCTCAAGACTATAAAACCATTAGTAAGATAGTTAATGTTCCCAATGCAGTTTGAGTTTGTTAGAGCTAAAGTTTGCTACGTACTGATTGTTGTTTAATAATAGTATCGGCTTGAGGGAATACAGCAAGTCCAGACGTCGGCTTTTGTGGTGTGTGAGTGTGTGTCTATATGTGTGTGCGCGTGCAAGTGTTTGTCTATGGGTGTATGTGTGCTCGTGTGTGTGTGTGCGGGATGTGTGTCTGTGGATATTCGTGTATGCTTGTGCGTGTGTGTGTGTGTTTGTGTGTATATGTGTGTTTGTGTGCATGTCTGTGTGTGTGTATTCCGATTGGTATCGCCGATACTGTATTTGTGAGAAGTGTGTGCGTTTCCATGTGCGTCTACAGATGGGCACGTTCATAGGTTATGTGCTGGTGGACTCGCAGGAAACATGCACACAGACAAAAGGTGAGCAAAAACATCTTAAACCAGCAGAGGTCAATCCACTGTTTCTTTGTAGTTTCAGTTTGGCAAACTTTCACTTTCCAGACCAACTAAGAACATAATAACAACGGTGGATCTGCCACATCTTCACATTCTGTGCAAAGATTCAGAGGAAGAGTGGGATAAACCTTAAAGCTAAAGCAGGGAGAGAAGGCGCAGCGTCTTTCACTTCCAGTTTAACATGCGTCCGGCAGAGAGGTGAGGAAGTTGGAAATGTGTGAAATGAGCCGGGGGGAGAAAAGAGGGGGGAGAGATGCCAAGTCTGACTTCCATCCATCAGTGTGACATACTATAAACACAGTTTGCATGTCCTAAAGGGAATTTTCTCTATCCACTCTCTTCTGACTATGCAATAGTGGTTTGTATTCCTATCGCGTTGTTGTCTGGCCACAGAATCAGACTCAATGGAGCAGTTACAGTTTTGGTTTTGAGGGTCATTGTTTCCCTTATTGGTTGACTGAAAAACAAAATGACACATGGGTTTTCATGTCCCATGCAGCCACTGTCATTATTTACAGTAAAGTAGATCCACCTGTTGCATAGATAAATCAAATGATGGTGTTACTAAACCATGTTTAGGAAAGTGAAATTAGCTGTCAACCAAACCATCAATGACCTTTTCAAGATTTCCTCCTTCAATGTCCTGCTCAACTGTTTGGTTGAAGACATTTTCATTTCAATTTCTCATTTGAAAACGTGTGCCCCTTGACTGAACCTGTTCATAATATGACCCAGTGGCAGCGTGCATCATGCTATACCAAAAGGTTGAAATTATTTAATTAAAATTGACTATTTTTCCATGAAATACAAAATTCCATCATGAAATAATTTTGTAATTCATATTTTTCTATTATTAAAAACATGTTTGACCAAGTAGTTTGTCATTTTATGGCAAAATTAGATTTTTTCTTGGACACACTTGATGATGAACCTCGATCATCCCAAATATTTGGAGAGATCGGTTATACCCAGAATTATCCTCTATCTGAGTCATTAAAACATGTTTTTAGATTAAAAGCACAAATATTTTCCTAAATTTATTGAAATGGAAAAAAGGACTATCGGGATATTGCATGAATTTAATTTTAATAATATAATATATAATGATAATAATAAACAGATTTGCTCTAAATGAAGGTTGTGTTTTCACCTGTGTCTGTTTTCTTGTTGGTTGGGTCTTTGGTGGTGAACCTTTGATACAGGTTAAGGATTAAAGGGCACTTACACTTATAACCAATAGTTACAGGATTATGAGTTATAATGAATTAAAGGGGAACTTCAGGTTTTCTATTGATTGATATCTTGCCACTCCTTTAAAAAAACAAAACAAATGATTACAATTATACTAATGCTAATCATAACAATAATAATCATCATCATAATATAGAGGGTTTACTGATATCCGACCCTGTTGTTCAAGGTGATAGATTGGATTGGGCTTCACACATATGTTGCACATCAGCAAGAATTCTCCCTCACTCATGTTGTATTTGAAAAACTTCTAACACATACAGCTGAGTAACAGTTTAATTTAATGACCTCAAGTTATTGTACAAGACACAATAATCTGGCGCCAAATTAGCTGCAAAACAGCCTCATCTATGATATCAATTACTTGACTAATAAAATTATACGGCGAATAAATATTTGTTGCAAAGCCAATGTGATTTGTTAACATTCCCATTTAGATGGAACAGTGTGTCAACGTTTCCTAGTCATGAACAAAAGAAGGTTTTCCAATCCCACAATATTCTGCTGACATGTTGTGAATTCAGTTCAAAGTGAAGGCATCAGTGGGGGAAGGGAATGAAAGGAATAAAATAGTTGCCACCTTTTATTTCTGCCAAAAATGCATATTGTCAAAAAATAAAGAACTACAAAGGATTACAGGAGCCCCCCGGGGGGAGCAGTGGGTTTAGAGGCCATTTGGATTACACGTTAAGAGGGACACCTTTGGGTAAGGTCTTCTTGGCGGGCTCCATCTGCACAGAGGGACGCTGAATGTGTGGGAGTGTTTGTTAAAACATGGGAAGGAGGTGTTTTTCTTCAGGATGATTATGTCAGTTCAGATGTGACAGCCCACAGCCACACTTCAAAAGGACTCATTTCTTATTAATGTCCTCTCGGAAGGAAGACAATGTATTTCTGCTGCAGCGAGGGGTTTGACCAACTACTCTGAGATGTGTCTGTGTGTGTGTTTGTGTGTGTGTGTGTGTGTGCGTGCTTCAATCGTATGAAATGTTTCTTTAATTGACGGATCAAAAAGGAAGCAAAACTCCAGAAAATAATGAATTGGGTCCTGATAGTGCTGCCACTCTGTATGATGTCACACACAACAGAAGGTACGGATCAAACCCTTGGCTCTGCATTCATGAACCATGAAGAGACAACACATCAAACCAGGCAACGAGTGTGTCATGTCACATCGGACAGAGGGGGGTATATAGTTAACGTGTCGGGCCTGTTAACCTTTCAGGACGGCCACGTCAGCCAACACCGGCAGTCCGTGCAGCGTCGCATTTCCCAGCTCCCCTTTTTCCCCCAGTTCCCCTTTCACCCCAGCCTTTTCTCTTTGGTCTCGCCACCCACTTCTAGCTGAATATTTGCACATTCCCCGACTCTGAAAACACTGTTAACAGCCCGTGCGACAGCAAGTGAAGAGTGAGGGAAATGTGTGCGCTGGATGTGTGATGTGGTTTTTGAGCTCCAGGCTACGCCAACTAGACTACACTCGCCAATGTGAACAGGCACCAAAGAAAGAATAATGCATACTGATGGTGGGGTGCAGAGGGACTCGTCTGAGGCTTGAAAGTTAGGTGGCCACCATAGTATGGTTCCATACGGGTGAATAATTCTCTCTCATGAGGCGGGTTAATAGTTCTGCCAGTGCTGGCATCTCACTCATGACATTCACCGTGGCATTTTGCTGTAGCTACTGTTGAGTCAAGATCTATATCCTACCTTTGTTTCAACTCAATTAATTCAACCTCTGAAAACAATCCCATTTGACACAGCTCTGTTAGCTGCTATGCTATGCTAGCTGGGCATTAGCTAAAAGCAATATTTGAAATGATCTATTTTTCGCGATCGCAGTATTTATTACCTTGCGTGTTTTTTTTCTTTAAATATTACCCCCTCATCTCCAACTTCTCTCATCTTCATCTCAATTAGATTTCAAATAGAATGGCTTTCTTTAATGACTAATTAGAGAATTGGTTGGCAACGCTTATCAAATGTTTATGAAATTACAAAATATGTAATTGATTGTAAAAGAAAGGAAAGAAAAAAGAGGGAAAAAAATTTGTTCGGTAGGAGGAACTATCTTTCAGTCGTTGTTTTTACAGATGTCCGTTGTAATGCTGTATGACCACCAACAGGTGGCGATAATATATCTACAGGCTATTTCCACTACTTTAGAAGCATGAACTACTACCACCAATAAATGTTATGATGCCACAGCGAAAGATGACAGATGACAATTGACATTGTAAAAGTCGCCAGTTCATCACAGGGCCGTCTGCAACCGGAGATGGATTTGATACCAGAATGTTCTTGCTGTTAAGCAACCGTGCTACAAACGTCACCACTGTGCTACACTTACTGAGGAACTTATGTAACAGGAAAGAAAGTAAAATGAGGAACACTCCTCATCATTTACGAGCAAATAATCCAGCAGAAAAAGGTCCACCAACAATCCTACAGTAAAAGAATAAAGTAAGTGTAACATCAGACATGCAAAACAAACAACATTCATTATATCAGATATGATAGCTAAATACTTTATATATTTGAATATCAACACTTGTATAGCAGATAGATTGCACGTTTGATTGGCTGTATGTTCCCTAATAGCGAACCTAATAGGGAACGTACAGCCAATGGCACTATGCAACAAAATTCTATTCCACCTAAGTTAATCAGGTACCAGAAGTGGGCTGGTGCTGGTTTTTGTTTGGAGTTGAACTCTCTCAGAACTGTCAACTGACAATACCTAGCCTCCATATATCAGGGAGTTGCGGTCAGGGGAGGCGGAGCCTCACCTATTATCATGAAAAGTAAAAAGGGAATAATGATGAAATAAAATAAGTATTAATATATTTCTACTGATATAGGCTATAGATGTAATTTCTTTATGTTTCCAATCATTTCATTCATTTTTTTATGATCAAAATCGCTGAATTTACATATTTCCTGTTCAAATAGAGAGGAAAGGAAATAAGCGAGATGAGGCAGCTATGAGCTGATCCTCATCTCAGATAGCACAGTCCCTCACAAACTGGGTTGAGCCTTTTGCTTTCTCACTGTTGTCACCAATGTAATATTCGTTGACACTTTTATTATGCGTTTTCACTTTCCACCGAATAGTTCATGTACGTGTCAAACATACAACGGAATAGCAAATGTGCTGTTTCTTTGAGCCGACACAAATGTAACATTGTTCTTTGGCCAAATATACACCGTACCTATATGTTTGTAGAGAATTCTGATATGAGATATTAAACAGAACCAGTAGTGAGTGTACAAACTGTCAATTAAATGGTGAATTTAATTGACTCTCGGGTTCATATATTTGTAAACGTGACTCTGAAAGTGTCATTGCCTCACCTACCACAAACCTCACCGCCCGTCAGTGCGGTATATGTGGTTGAAAAACACGTATTGTCGCCCTGAACAAACTGCCTCACTGACACTGTTGTGAGCTGGGATGATGAATGCATTCGTTGAGATTTTGTGTACTGGACTTATTTGTATGTGGCTATGTGTGTAACTATATGTTGCTATGTGTACTGACCGTGGAAACGAATATCCCTCTGGGACAATAAATCTAAATCTAATCTAAATCTAAATTAAATTGTTCATTTAAACTCCTTCCGTTATCATTATTGTACAATCACCTTGTGTGAAATACAGAAGAGGAGTCATTATTACACACCTCTCCTCTGTGAATTTGCACAAGCTCCAATTCAGTTAACACAGAATCCGCTCATCAACACCTGATTCTCTACTGAACACGGCGGGCCTGACACAATTCATGCAGTCAGACCTTGATAAACCTGAGTTAAATCTGAGTAGGTTTAACTCTGCCATTAGGACTGCCTGAATCTGAAAATAATCACTAGTCTCGATCCTGAGCTGACTGCTCTGAGATCAACATCCATTTTCCTGCTGGAGACACAAGCAGCCTTTCTGTGCCAAGCTGTATTTGATCTCTGTTTGCTGTGCAGCTGAGCTCAGGGGAGCGGTGATGTTGAATCAAGGGAATGTTTTTAGACGGAGACAGCCAGGTTGAGCAGAGTGTGCTGTGATAAGAGTCAGAATCAGAGGCTTCAGACGACTTCTCTGGTCACAGTGTAAACACTCCCCAAGGTTTTCAGGGATGCCACTTAAAAGGGCGAGACACATTTCTTTTTGTGAAAAGTGTTGGAAAAGGGTGTTTTCCCTTATTTCTGTGTGTAAAGATGTGTGTGTGTGTCTGTGTGTCTGTGTATGTGCACTCACGCATGTCTGAGAGCATGACATGGAGAAGAACAACATTTGTGGAGAGATTCACCAAATCCGGCCTGTCAGTTTCAAAAGGATGGGGCCAGTTAACAAAAGGGCAGAATGATGCTTACAAAGCATGAAAGTGCAACAATGGTTATGATTAAAACAAAATTATGGTAAAATGTTACAGGACATGTCCAAATCTGTTGGTAATGTTGTCATTTTTAACCATTCAAAGACCAAAACAAACCAAAGAGAGAGAGACTGGAAGTCAAAATCCATCCATCTAATTATTATTATCATCATGAGGTGTACAACAACCACACTCAGGTGTTGCTACATGGACATAATGGGGGCTTTCACAGCACTGTTATGTAATGGAATACCCCTGAGCAGATGTCTAACAGTGTGGAAAAGGTTCAAGGCAGCTGGACATGCTTTTCAAACATAAAAATCCATACTCCATCCATATATGTGTGCATGATCAATAAACACAGTCCTACACATCAGATGAAGAGTGCTTCAGGGAAAGTAACCACACCCCTCCTGCTCGATTTATAATGGCAGGCAACTCATATTATATAAAACATAAAAATGAGCCTTACGGGAGCACGAAATCCAACAATCATTCTGGAAATGTAGAACCCATTAATGAAATGAATTACGGATATTTCAGCGTATTTTTTGGTTGCCAAAGAAACAGAAAGGTCGACTCTTTAACCGATGGGCTGCAATTCTGAATCTAAGTTTTCGCTGCTCAGGGTGTTTGCAGAATGAACATACATAAGTGAGAACGTATCGGGGGACATTTCTGGACAGGTCATATATTCATAACAACCCATCTGGCACAGTGCTCTCATTGCTAGTTCTTGAAACTCAAATGTGATCTTGCTCTGGTTTTTCCCAACATATGATCACTTACTGTGTATCTTAGTCTAGGCCTACGCTGTGGTCCCAAATCTCTTGCATTGTATAAGCGATCCCCCAATTTAACTCCTCAAATTAAATGTGAAGTTAGTCCACGTATTTTAGATGATAACAGATTCCATTAATGTGCCTAGCTGTACTACCAACATAGACGCATTCACATTTACCGGAAAGTGCCGCAGTTTTTAAGAACCACAGTTTGTGTGGAAATCAAATTAGTTCGCTAGACCACATTTAAATTCAACAACGGTTTTCACACTTCAGCAAACCGATATCTCTGCTACTAAACGGGTCACCGAAAGGCCTGAGAGAGAACGCCCATACGGTGAACGGCGTCATTATTTTTATTTTAACTGATCGACTTACAGAGCACTGCAAACGAAAAATAAAATTTAAGTCGGTAAAAAAAAGCCTTTTTCCTGTTGATTCTTTGTCTAAAAATTAAAACAATATTGTGAAGTATGTTGTG
Organism: Lophius piscatorius; assembly: GCA_009660295.1. Lineage (NCBI taxonomy): Eukaryota > Metazoa > Chordata > Actinopteri > Lophiiformes > Lophiidae > Lophius > Lophius piscatorius. The sequence continues at coordinate 15 of VRLP01004387.1, read as the reverse complement.
TATTAGATAAAGAAG
>VRLP01004386.1:0-49739 GCA_009660295.1 Lophius piscatorius | reverse complement strand
CCTACCTAAAAGAACTACTCACCCCACTGACCTCAACACGATCCCTCCGTTCTACCCACTCATACCGCCTCCTCCTTCCCCGGACTAAGCTCAGCACCATGGGCGTATGTGGAATACCCTCCCCGAACATCTTAGGGCTCCACAGACGACTGACACATTTAAAAAAGGACTTAAAACTTCCTTTTTAGCAGAACCTATAACTTTAATAATAATAATAATAATAAATTTAATTTATAATGCACTTTAGTTTTGGATCAAATCTCAATAGCTTCGAATAACCCATAACTTTTAATTAACATTGCTGCTTTTTGGTCATATTTTTATATAATTATTATTATATTTTTTATTGATGCTTTTATCTGCTTTTACCTTGTAGCCCTTTGGGATTTGATCCAAATGTTAAGTGCGCTATAAATTAAATAAATTATTATTATAATAATACTAGTATTAAAGTCACAAATGTAAAAGTATAAAAGATGGAGGGGGGGGTATTCTGTGATGGTGTGGGGTTGGCTTATGTAGGGGATGGCCTCTAGGTGTTGAGAAATCTCAGCAGAACCTTGACGTGTCGTGCAGGTCTTGATGCAGCGGAACCTTTTTGCCGGAGGGTAGGGGACCTTCGAGTCCGAGTTAAACCTCTGTCTGTTGGTTCTCTGAATCAGAATCAGAGTGAGACCTCTGTCGGTTCTCTGTATCTGAGTCAGAGTGAGACTTCTGTCTTTACTCCTAGCTGCTCCAACTCCTCCGTTAGCTTAGCCTGCTAGTTAGCAGCAGGTAAACATGGCCCTGTCACAGGCTCTGTCTGAGGAGGAGTTCCATCGGATGCAGGTAAGAACGGGTTTTCTGCTGGTCTCATAAAGCCAGGGTCAAGTCTGAAGAACACCTATCGGTTTTTGTGGACAAGTATAGACTTCCGCTCGCTCTTGCTAACCGTAAGCCGGCTAACGACGTTAGCTCGGGCTGTGGTTCTTGGCTACAGAGGTCAGATCGATAAAGTTTTAATAAAGACAACATGTTACAGACATATTTAGATGACAGTCGACTAAGATGGCTTAGCTTCTTCCTGCAGAACATGTTTGTCTCCTGGTGCAAACAATTGTTTTTACTCAGCTAGCATCCATAGCTATACTATAAATAGTTATCCTCTGATGCTAAACTACTTCAATAATTGATCAAATATTATACTGAGCTACAGTATTCACAGATAACATCTAATGCTAAACGAGAGTAATAATGGATTACACCTGGTCAAAGCTTCAGTAATAAAAGCTAAAATCTGACGACGAGCAACAGTATTAACAGATGACACTTGATGCTAAGCAACAATAATAATACATACCATCTGATTCTTCCTTACAATAATAAACGAACACCTGTTGCCAAGCTACAGCAATAATGGATTACACCTGATGCTAAGCTACAGGAATAATGGATTACACCTGATGCTAAGCAACAGGAATAATGGATATCAACTGGTGCAAGTCTACAGCTATTGTAAATAGCATCTGATGTTATGCTACAGTAATAACCAACAATATCTGATGTGAAGCTATAGTAATACTAGACAAGAACTGATGCTAAGCTACAGTAAGCATTGCTAAATGCCTAAGCATTGCTAAATACTTACTACTACTTCTACTTGTTAACTGATGCTATCTGGAAACTGCAACTAGCGTTTACCTAATACTGGCTGAAATCTGATACCGGCAGCTAATTGCTTCTAACTGCTGACTGCGACTAGCTGCTTATTTTTACCCGTCGCCAAATGCTACTAGTTGTAATGTGCTATTAAGAGCTAATTCCGTCTTACTTTTCACTGCTGCTACCTGCGTACAGAAGCTAATTGTAAACTGCTACTAGCCGCTGACTGCTATTACTTACTGTTCCAGCTGCTCACTGTGCTGCTTACTTCTTTTAGCTAATAAATTCTTCTACTCTCTGACGACTATTACACGCTGACTGCAACAAGCAGACTACTATTGGCTTCTAACTTTTTCTAGCTGCAATCTGCTGCTAGCTGCTAATTGCTACTTGGTGTTTATTGCTACTGCTAACTAGCTGTATTTTAAATGGAGCAGAAAAACAGTTGCGCCTCATAACAGTTTGTGAAGAGAGGCGATGGTTTCACTCCCAGCCTGTGTGTGTTTGTGCGCAGGCTCAGCTGTTGGAGCTGCGAACTCAGAACTACCAGCTGTCCGATGACCTCAGGAAAAACACAGCAGGTAAAACATCATCGTCACGTTTGCAGCCTCTCATTGTCCTCGTGGTCACTTTCTGATCATGACCAGTTTGCCTGCTGACATCATCAGAGTGTCAGTTTGTACCTGCATTCTGAAAGTTTTCGTTTGGTTTCAGAGCTGAACGCCGTCCGTCAGAAGAATGTGGCATTGGAAAGAGATTTCATCAAAGCACAGAAGGTAACAGTCATCATCAGGACTCATGTGACGCAGAACAGTCAGTGTTTAAATGAATTAACTTTGGTTGTTTATTTTTTCCTCAGGCTCTGAATAAGAGTAAGAAGGCTCAGGTGAGTTTGGTCGGCATGGTTACCTCTCTGATCCTGACCACACAGAGTGGGCTTTTCTCTGTAGGTTTTGCTTCTCTTTGCAGTTTCTGTTCCTCTTAGTTTCTTTTCCTCTATAATTTCAGTTTCTCTACATAGTTTGTGATAGTTTGTGTTCCTCTATAGTTAAAGTTTCTCTAGTTTTGGTTTGTCTATAGTTTTAGTTCCTATATAGTTTGAGTTTCTCAATAGTTGAGTTCCTCTATAGATTTAGTTTCTCTAAAGTTTCAGTTTCTCTATAGTTTCAGTTTGTCTAGTTTTGCTTTCTCTATAGTTTCAGTTTGTCTAGTTTTGGTTTCTCTATAGTTGATGTTTCTCTATAGTTTCAGTTTCTGTAGTTTTGGTTTCTCTATAGTTTCAGTTTCTGTAGTTTTGGTTTCTCTATAGTTTAGGTTTCTCTATAGATTCAGTTTCTCTAGTTTTGGTTTCTCTATAGTTTCAGTTTGTCTAGTTTTGGTTTCTCTATAGTTTCAGTTTGTCTAGTTTTGGTTTCTCTATAGTTGATGTTTCTCTATAGTTTCCGTTCCTCTATATTTTCAGTCTCTCTAGTTTTTTTTCTCCAATTGTCCTCTGTTTTTTTTTTCTCATCTGAGAATCTCGAAAGTTATTTGAACAGACTGGTAGTTATGCTGTAGTTATGAAGACGTTTCCATGGAGACCAGTGTATTTCAAATGCTGCTCTGATGTGGTAGGAGCTGGAGGTGTTGCTGAGTGAGAACGAGATGCTTCAGGGAAAACTCCACAGTCAGGAGGAGGACTTCAGACTCCAGAACAGCACACTGATGACTGAACTCTCCAAGGTGGGGGCAGTATATGACGTTTAAGCCACACCCCTTTAGCCCTAAACCCCCTAACTTTTTTTTTTCTTTTCCAGCTGTGCACACAGATCGAGCAACTGGAACAGGAGAACCGGAGCCTCAAGGAAGGAGGAGCCGCCATCCCCTCTTCCTCCTCTTCCTCTTCATCCGGTGCTGTTGATGGAGAGTTGCTCCGCCTCCAGGCTGAAAACTTCTCCCTCCAGAAGAAGATGAAAGGTACCCAGCTGGTCAGGTTATGTGGCGATGAAGGTGGAGATGTTTTACCTGAGCTGTGATGTCATGTGATCTATAATCAGGGGACCAGAGTCTTGTTTCATACCTTCTGAAGTTTCTGCGACGGTCTTAGATTTCAACCAAAAAAACCAGAAGGAGTTTAAATCTGTGATTTTCTCCTGACTCTCCTGTAACGTTTGGAGTCTGAATGATGACGATACGGCGACCTCAGCTATTTCTTAATTGTTTAATCTGAAGAATGGTGTCATGCTAGATCATGGCGCCGGCGGCGATGTTGTCCACCCTGTAAACACAAACAACACATTTTATATGACAGAGAATGTTTGACTTTTATCATGTAAAATTCTAATTATTTGTCTGTGAATCTGTAAATTTTCCACATCAAAAGTCTGATTTCTTTCCTGCAATTTTTGCAAACAATTTTAAATGAGGATATTTTTTTGCCCTATAAATCTTTTATTTTTAGTCTTTTGAATTTGAAATCTTTTTGGAGTAAATATCAAAACTTATCAATTCAAGGTTTTTAGCGTATATTTCTGGGAGACTAGTGGCCGGGCCCGATCCGAATCCAGCAGAAGTTCTGTTTTTTCTGTGTTAGCTGCGACGGTGTCAGACGCAGCTAACACTAGCAGAGTTTTCACACTAGGCTGGGTTTACATGGGAGACTTTTCTCCCTTCCGAATGAAACCTTTCCAGATTACAATCTCGTTCGCCTGTTTACATGACTTGTGATTCCAACCCGGTTTAAACGCATCGACTCATCTAATCAGAAACAGCTTTCTGACACGATGACAGACGATCCACAGTCCCGTTCATAAGGTGGCGAAAATGCTACGATGAGTTTGGTGCCAGCCGCCAACAAGCGCCCAGAAGAAGAACACGACAAAGAGGACGTGTTGAAGTGACTTTTTGTCCATCTAACCGTCCAACTATGTTCAACTCTTTCAAAGTTGCGATGAATAAATGACTCTTCATGGAGGCCGGTACTGTTTTGAAGTTGCCATATTTAAAAAGCGTCATGTCGCTGGGCATGCGCAGATACAACTGAAACAGAAAGAGTTCCGATACAGCGTTCACATGCAACGACTGTCTATCGGAAAGGCATTCCGAAAGGGTTTTGACTACCTCCTTTCAAAGGAATGAAATCTCATTCGGAAAGGTTCTGTACGTTCTGAAAGGCGTGTTTACATGCAGCCTTTTCTTTCCGACTAGACGTCTTTTCCGAATCTAATCGAAATTAGGCTGTCCATGTAAACCCACCAAGTGTCACACGGTTGTTGTTACCACGGTTACAGCTCGTCTGTTTACCCTGGTTACTCATGTTGACTGACTAAACAGCTATAAAAGGTCTGTTTTTGGTTCTATTCCCTGATAGTTGCTGTTTTTCACACATCAAACAGAAACATCACACACTGTCACCAGCAGATAGAAATGAATTGAAACTGGAGTTGATGAATTGATGAATTGATGAACGTCTTCGTCAGACTCTACATCCACAAGTAAATCAAAGTCTCTCCAAACTAGTTTTTGGTAGTGATCAACATTACGTTAAGACCTGTTTTGCTCGACGTCCTCTAGGCTTTCAGTTCGGCTATTACAAGAGAATTTACCATTAGACATGAGTAGCATACCCTGTGCTGCGTTCAGGGGCTCATTGTGCCGTCGCGTGAAAAACACCTCCAGTGCGGAAAACATTCACATAGACAGAAGCAGATCCATTACGTTTATTTTACTGTTACACTGGGCTCCACTAAGACATCTTGAAAGCATCATGTTAAATTGGCTATCCCTGACTTGGACCGAACACAATCTCAAAATTTTGGGCAAAACCTGCCAAGTCCGAGAGACTAGTGAGAGAGAAAGCGATCAATTGCTGTCGCGAACTAAAGCGGCAGGAAGAAAAAAAGATGACATGGGGAGATGCTTGGGATTGATCCCGTTTCTGCTTGTGCTAAGTGATGTTAGCTTCCCGACATCTCAGTAGAACTAATGTCAAGCGCTAAGTTAGCGCTTAGCTTAGACAGGCTAAAGCCTTAAGCTTCACCTCAGGCGCGGGCCGAACGCGACGGATGCAGAATCGTCGTACTTATGTAGCACTTAGCAACCCCCATAATACAGATAGACATTACCCATAAGACCATGCTCTTAAAAGGCCAGGCCTCACTCGTCCTGACATAAGCTGCAGCTAAGCTAGGGAGTTTTGCTGCTGTTTGTTCTATGATTTTAAATTCAGAAGAATCGCCGTAGGGTAACTTTATACAAGTATGAATCGAAATCGCATCCACGTAGTCAGGATTAATCAGCCGTCCCTAGATGTACGGATGTACGTTGCTTTTGAATACTTTTATTTACTTTGGCTGTGACTCTCCTCCAGCCTTACAGGAGCGCCTCGACAGAGACCTCCGGAGCGTTTCCTCAGACACCGATGGGTCGGCCAGCGCCAACGGAGTGTCTGACATCACAGGAAGAGGGGAGGAGCCTCGAGCGGACGCAGCCAGCGGCAGACTGGAACAGGTGAGCGTTACTTAAAATACACTAAAAGCAATCAAAGACGTAGTTGGGTAAGTTGTTGTTGCTGGAAAAGACAGGATGATGTTAGCGTCGTATTTTCACCAGCCACAGCCAACCACTGCCTCAACGGGAACTTCCTTAGCAACTTGCCAATTAGCTCACAACATGCTAATTAGGAAAAGTCATTCTAAATAAGAGGCATGTTAAAACACTGTGAGGATTTCAGTGTCTGAAACTACTGGAGGATTCAGGCTCACTGAGGTCCTCACACTGTGAATTGTTAACTATTTATGTGGAGCTTTTACTCAGTTTCTTCTCTGTTGTCATGACAACAGGATCATAACAGAAAAGTGATTTCTGATGGCACCGCTTCCTCTTGTTTGGGATCAGGCAGGGCGGTTTCTAACAGTTCTGTAGATAATCTTTATCCAGTCCAGGATAAATATGCAGTGGTAGCCGATACTGAAGAATCCAACCCTGATCCGCCTCGGGTCAGGAGGATGAAGGATAAAACCGTAGATTTGAACCTGTAAATGATTTGTGTGTTTGTGTTTTCAGACGGAGGATCACTCAGGGAAACGGCTCCACGGTGAGTCGACCTCTCATCACTTAGACAGAATGTGACTTCAACTTTCTGCTCTGATCAAATAACCCCAGATTTATCATCATCATCATCATCATCATCATCATCACATATCATCAAGCTGTGTAGCAGTAGTTGCTACTGCCCAGTGTGAGTTTTCTTCAGGACACACAGCAAGGATGACTTTTGTAGGCTTCAGATTTTATTTTCAAAAACTACAACTGAGTTCCACTCGTTCTCTGGTTCTGGAGTCCTCAGTCTGTTCTCCTTCATATCAGAAGGAGAACTTTTCTTCAAGACTTTTTCTTAGTTCTGTAGGAAAAATGTCTTAACACCTTTTTCCCGTCAGACTTTTTTCCTATCACCTTATTACTCGGACTTTTTTGTTCTTCACTCACACCTTTACCGTAGACTTTTTCATTAAGACCTTTACCGTAGACTTATTCACTCACAGCTTTACCGTAGACTTTTTCACTCTCATCTTTACCGTAGACTTATTTGCTCAGATCTTTTCTTAATTTTTCTTACTCGCACTTTTCCCTTCAAATTCTTCACTCACTGTTTCACTTAGACTTTCACTTAGACCTTTTCTTGCAAACTTTCCTCCAATCTTTTCACTCGGACTATTCCTAAATGATAATGAGAAATGACAATAGTGGTTAATTTTGTTTTAGGACAGAATAAGTCTTTAATTGCAGCAAATGAAGACAGTCAGTAGAGCTCAAACCTCCATCCAATCAAACTCTCCTCCAAAACTCAGTTATTAACCTGAACGTCTGAGAAAAGGTCTGGGGGGGCGGAATGTCCAGAAAATATCTTTGAAAAAGTCTTGAAGAAGTATGAAAGAAAAAGTGTGCGGGACAACGTGAGAAATAAAGTGATGAAATAGAAATCTTTAGTAACTATATTTGCCAGACCCTCCTACAGATAGATACCTCCTGATTTGGTCCTTTCAGAGCTCGTTGACCTGAATCTCACCTCCATCTCACCTCCATGTTTCCCTGGGTTTAAGTTGTGGCGTGTGTCTAAGCTGTGACAGTGACGTTTCGGAGCAGCGAGAGAAAGAGCAGACACACACTCTATCTGCAAACATCTGAGGTCTAATGAGGCCTTCAAGGACAATCGGGACTTTCCAGCTCATCCAAAGCTACTCTGGCTGATTTCTGACACAGCTGCACATCCAAAACAATTACTTTATTTTGTTTGTTATATTTATATCAGCCCGATAAATAAGCTGTCCTGCGTGAGTTCAGAAAAACATGCCGTCAGTGAACGCCCCTCGATGTACCACCAAACTTTGACTTTGCAGCTCAGTCCCAGAGTCAGAGCGGCGGGGTGGGCCTGTAGGGATAGGGGCTGCTGTAGTTTGTGTCTGGCCTAACAAAGTCCCCCCTGCTGTGTGCGGCGCCCCCTTTAGGCCGGTCAGAGACGAGCGTAGAGGAGATTGTAGCTAAGCAGGCAGCGCTAGGCTGGTCGGCTCTCTGTCCAATAACTCCCTGCTTTGGACCAGAGCTGGAGATGGAGCTGACCACTGAGCAGGAGGAGAAGAGGCTGCTGAGGGAGCAGGTCCATCACCTGGAGGTATGCACACACCCACCATGATAGCTGACGTTAGCTGACTTAAGCTATGATAGCTTTTATTGGTTAATGTTAGCTCTGATAGTTGGCATTAGCTAACATTGTCTCTTTAAGTTTCCATAGCTGACATTACCTCTGATAGCTGACGTTAGCTAACTTTAGCTATGACGGACATTAGTTAACTTTACCTGGGGTAGCTTTCCTTGGTGACATTAGCTCTGATAGCTGATGTTAGCTAACTTAAGCTATGACGGACATTAGTTAACTTTACCTGGGGTAGCTTTCCTTGGTCACATTAGCTCTGATTGCTTTCTTTAGCTGACATTAGCTCTGATAGCAGACTAGCTTACATTAGTTAGGATAGCTGAAATGAGCTAACTGAAGCTATAGCAGAATATTAGATGATAAGTCAGAACTAAACATTGATAATGTTCTGTTTCTTCTCTGAGCTCGACACTAAATGTGTTTCCTGTCAACCTCCAGGCGTCCAAACAGGCAGAAGTCGCCAAGCTGCAGGAGGAGATAACAAAGGTGAACGGCTTCTGCAAAGCAGTGTTCTTTACTTTGTTCGAAAGAAATTCCAGTAAAAATGTTTTGCTGAGGTCGTGTGTTTGTCCTCCAGCTGTCCGACAGGTTAAAGAAGAAGCAGGAGAGGTGAGACCCTGATGTTCTGTAGAACTCTCTGGCGATGCTGAAGACGTTGTCCTCCAACGTAGACCCCACTGTTTGTTTACGTTTGTTTCTGTCCTGTCTCAGTTTCCAGCGTCTGCAGGGAGAGAAGGAGGTTCTGTATAACGACAGCAGGTCAGACCCGCCTACTGCCTCACACCAACTTCTGCTTCGCAGCACCATGACCTTAAAGTGCCGCTGCCTGAAAGTGATAGTACCACCAGTTGACACCATTTAAAAAATGACTTAAAACTTTCCTTTTTAGCAGAACCTATAACTTTAATTAACATTGCTGCTTTTTGGTCATGTTTTTATTAGTTATTATTTTATTTTTTATTGATGCTTTTATCTGCTTTTACTTTGTAGCACTTTGAGATTTGATCCAAATGTAAAGTGCGTTATAAATGAAATGTATTATTATTATTATTAAATCTCAAGACGTTTGCCTGAAAGTATTAGAAACAGAAAGATTGTGCCAAAAGTCGAGAATTCTACTCCATATACTACTAGTTGATGCTGGTACCAGATTACTGGAAACCTGGCTGACATGATCTGTTCTGATTGGCTGAAGGACAAAAATCGTCGAGATCAACCAGAGGAAAGAAGACGAGCTGAAGACCATGAGCCTCCGCATGCAGAAACTACAGTCAGACGTCCTGGCAGCCAATCAGGTCAGAGTGCAGTACTGCCACTGAGGATAAATACTCTAAACCTTTATTGATAAATAAATTGCATTGGAAAGTATTGTTAGTAGTCTAAAGTATTGCATCATCCATTGATTTATGGGCGCAAAAGTAAGTCTTTAATGTTTAGACTGGAGCTTGTTACTGGTGGATTAGTGGTGACCTAGAGATTAGGAGAATAAAGTCAGAATTCTACAAAAAGAAAGTCAAAAGTAGCTAAAGTTAGCTGTAATAGACAAGAAAAAAGAGAGCAAAGGTAAAAAAGAAAAGTTGAAATCGTTTAATTTTACAAGAAAAATGTCAAAATGTGACCGGAAAAAGTCTCAATTTTTACTAGAAAAAAGTTAAAAATGTTAAGAATCATAAGTTCATAAGTTTACAAAGTTTAAAATAATAATTTTTAAAAGGTAAAAAGTCAAAACGTTTTAAAAAAATTTAAAAGAAAAAAGGTCAGAATTTCCAAGAAGAGAGGTGGGACTTTGTAGCATCGGTTGCTGGTCACCATGGCAACCTCAGCTACGGTTGGAGACGCAGCTGATTCAGATGAGGTTTCTCTTTTTGAAGAAGTGGTATGATCCAAATCTGATGACTGGTGTTTACGTTACAGGCGACAGCGCAGCATAGAGAGCAGCTGCAGAGCAGGGAGAAGGAACACGAGCTGGCGGTTCACGCGCTCAAAGACCAGGTGAGTCCCGCGTCACCAGCAAACAGGAAGTACGAGTTGGATGGAGAAGGAAGACTCTTAGCCTCTGAGCCTCGACTCAATCCAGAGGAAGACTTCCCTCTCTGCCAGATTGTTAATCACGAGTGGGAAACATCTGGATCTAGACTGATGAATCAAAGACAGCAGTCCACTCTCTTTTCTTTTCAGTGTGTTTCTATGCCAAGTGATTCAGTCCTGACAAATCTAGATCCAGAACCTTGAATTTGAAACAGAGTTCTGATCCCGCTTTGGCACTAGAATAACCAGAACCGTTCTTCCTAACAACTGTCTGTCTCTTCTCTCTTCTTTGGATATGTTTTTTTTCCTGTACTTTTCGGTTTGCTTTACTGGGTTAATTTGGTTCTTTTGGGTTCTTTCTGTCTGGTTCTGCCCCGACTTTGGTTCTATGGTGCTACAGGTAGCCAATCAGAGTGCAGTCAGTCAGGAGCAAGTGGACAGCATCCTGCAGGAGAACGATGCCCTGAGGACTAACCTAGCTGCTCTAGAACAGGTAAAGAATGAGCGGAACATCTTCCAGACGGGTCAGAACATCACTTAGAACCCGAACACGACATGAGGTTTTCCAATGATATAGAACCTCTGACTCCGTCTGGACCTGTAACCCGTCTCACAGGAGAACGGGGCTCTGAGGACCGACCTGTCTGCTCTTGAACAGGTACTCCAACCTGAAACTAATGTAGGAGCTCAGATATAACCCTTCTGATATAACAGCCAGCTTCAGCGACGGCAGGTTTCAACTCATACTTTAGCATGCAGCTAACATCAGCCATCATAGCTAAAGTTCGCTTATGGCAGCCAACAGAGCTAGATTCAGCAAATGTCAGCCAACATAGCTAGTGTTAGCTAATATCAGCTTACATAACTGAAGTTAATGTCGGCTAACATAGCGAAAGTCCACTTCCATCAGCTAGCAACGTTAATATTAGCTAATATCAGGGAACTTAAATTTACAATTAGCTTATATTGGCTAACATAGCTAAAGTTGGCTAATTTCAACTAACATAGCTGAAGTTAGTGACTCTCATCTCTCATTGCTAAAGTAAGCTAATGTTGTCCATGATTTCTAAAGTTAGCTACTGTCATACATCATAGCTAAAGTTAGGTAACGTCTTCCATTATTTCTAAAGGTAGCAAATGTCATCCTTCATTTCTATAGTAAGAAAATGTCACCTATCATTGCTAAAGTTAGCTAATGTCAGCTAACATAGCTTACTTAAGCTAATTATAAATGATTAAAAACAAACACAAATGACAAACCTTGACCACATACTGATCAATGTTAACCAAGTTTTTTTTCTAGCCTTACACACTGCCAGCTACTGACACTGTTAGCATCATGCTAGTTAGCTTGCAAAAACCGTTTCTGGGATGTTTAAGCTGTTTGAACCCTGAGGATGTAACTAATAGTAATTCTCTGATTAAATCACACCCGGTTCTCCGACGACGTAGCACCTGCTGCCCTCGGCTGATTGTTATTAATATCTACATTGCCTGCCGTCATACTAATAAAAATAATCCTAATAATAATAATTTATCCTTAATTGATCACATACAGCCATACGCAGTACGCCACAGTGAGATGATTTCTCCGCATTCGACCCATCCCTGAGGGGGAAGTGGGCGGCCCCTTTGAATCGCCCTGGGAGCATTAAGGGCTCAGGGACCCAGCGGCTACTTTCCAATCTTCCGATTGGGAGAGAGCCGCTTCAGCCACTGTCACTAACACTAACTCTTGTTTGATGTTGGTTAGTTGGTGGTTCTTCAAGTCCACCCGCGTTAGCTGACACTGACTGACGTGCTGATTGCAGATCCAGACGGTGAAGACGCAGGAGATGAATCTGATGCGTGAGCAGCAGGAGGCGCTGACGGCTGAACTGCAGCAGGTACGATCGGAACAAGAGAGCTTCTTGGCTCAGAGGGACGACCTGGACTCCCAGCTGCAGGTGAGACGCTGGCCGCTAGCTGCTGCTAGCTGCTGACTGCTACTAGATGCTATTTGCTACTATCTGCTAGCTGCCGATTGTTTCTAGCTGTTGACTGCTAGTAACTGCTGATTGCTCCTAGCTGCTAACTCTGACTATTGGCTGACAGCTACCATCTGCTAAGTGCTACTAGCTGCCGCCTGTTGCTAGCTGCTGACTGCTAATAGCTGTTAGCTGTTAATAATAATAATAATAATAATACATTTGATTTATAACGCACTTTACATTTGGATCAAATTTCAAAGTGCTACAAAGTAAAAGCAGATAAAAGCATCAACATAATAATAACTATATAAAAGCCTGACCAAAAAGCAGCAATGTTAATTAAAGTTATAAGTTCTGCTAAAAAGGAAAGTTTTAAGCCCTTTTTTAAATGTGTCAGTCGTCTGTGGAGCCCTCAGATGGTCAGGGAGGGCATTCCACAGAACAGAATGTTCATAGCTGCTAACTACTTCTAGCTGCTCACTGCTATTAGCTGGCAACTGCTACTATCTGCTAACTATTGTTCAGTGTAATTTACCCGAGATGTCATATAGATTAGTCGACGTTGATGTTCTTCTTCTCTCCTCCAGGAGTCAAGTTTTGCCAACAGGAAGTTATTGGAGCAACTGACAGATGAAGGACAGGAGAAGGAGAAACTCCTGAGGGAGCTTGAGGAGGCTAAGAAGGTACAAACTCTCACATACACACACACACACACACACACACACACATATAGACATAGACACAAACACACTACTCATCTTTTCGTATTGTGTGTGTGTGTGTGTCTGTGTGTGTGTGTGTGTGTCTGTGTCTGTGTGTGTGTTCGAGCAGACAGCAGAGAAGAGGAAGGCCATGTTGGATGACTTGGCCATCCAGCTGAACCAGGAGAAGTCCAACCACAAGGAGGCACTGTCTGACCTTCGACTGCAGCACGAGAAGGAGGTGAGACGGTGAGAGGAGCAGAGACGCTCTTCTCCTCCCACCACTTCTATTTCCATCCTATTTCATTTATTATGGATCCGTTCCATGTTTCTATTCAAAATAAAACAAACTTGAAATTTGTTTGTTCTCTCCTTGACTCCTCTTCTCCTTTCTCCTTGACTCCTTTCCCCTCCTTGATTCCTTTCGTTCATTCTCCCCCCTCAGGTCCTCGGGGTGAGGGCGCGATATGAGAAGGAGCTTAGAGGACTCCATGAGGACAAGAACCGCTCTGAGGAGGAGATCCGACAGCAGCTTAGAGAAGAAAAGGTGAGGAGGAAGAGCAGTGAGGAGAGGAGGAGCAGTGAAGAGGTCTCTGATCTCTAGAACTGATCCCATGTGTTTGGTTCCAGGCCCGGAGCAGAGAGCTGGAGGGTCTCCAACAGAAGGTTGAGGAGCTGCAGGCTCAGGTTCTGTCCATGGAGGGAACCAAAGGCTGGTTCGAGAGGAGGCTGAAGGAGGCCGAGGTCAGTTGGAGCTTCAAAATGATCTTGAACAATGACTCATCATTTTTTTGTCATCTTCTGCATGGACTCCATTGTTCCCTCACGTCTGACTCGGGGTCTCCAGTTTGGATGAGATGAAGCTCCTAAAGTTCTAACTTGATGATTGGATTTCCGTTGGTATTAACAGGTTTTACGTGATGATGTCATACCCGATGACACGGGCAGAAATGTCCGAGCGCAGTGGTTGTCAGACGTGTTTTAAACGATAAACCCTCGCCACACATATCACAATAAACTTCATTTATAAACATCCAGAGAGGAGCAGGTTTCGGATTTGGGCTATTCGACGGGCGTCTGTCCCCGGGGTTTGGGGGGCAACCGTCAAAAGTACACGTGTCTTTGCAAACATTTCGTCAACCATACGTTTGAGTTAAACACGGAGTATTTATATCATATTAAATTTAGTAGTTTATATACGTATATCCTTAAAATGTCGGGGATATTATGGAATCGTCATTGCGTCTGTCGCTACAGATCCTTCGTGTTACTGCGATAACTCAAAAGCTATATCATGGATCATTTTCAGATTTGAGGAAGAACCGGAGTATTTAAGTTAGGTTGTTTTTTTTGACACAAGGGGGAGCTTTATTCTCAAAATTGTCACGGCCATAACTTCTCAACCTTTGGTCTGATTTAGTATAAATCTGCTGCGTATGATTGGACTCAAGGACATCGATCTGTTATACATCGTGTTTTGGTATAATAGTACATGTTTAACTCTAAACGGGAGCTTTTTACAAAAATCACTGCAGACATTCATCCATCCATCCATTATCAACCGCTTATCCTGTTCAGGGTCATGGGGGATTGGAGCCTATCCCAGCTGACAACAGAAGAGATGCTGGGTTCACCCTGGACAAGTCGTCAGTTCATCGTAGGGCAGACACATAGACACAAACAACCACACACACACTCACACTCACTCCTACAGGCAATTTTACTCTCACCAATTCAGGAGCTCAATCAGAGGGATTGCTTGTCCAACGCAGGGGATTGGGGACTTTTCGATGTACGCTTCTTGTGGATAATGACGGCATAAGTCTAATCTGCTAGGTTTTGTTCTGTTGACATAAAACAGAAGGAAACAGAGCAGAACTATGCTCCTTCCAACGCCGTCACTGAGAGCTTCAGCCGTCGTCGGTCCCTTTGATATTTAGCCGGGTCTTTCATAAATCTGCTTATTTTATTGACAGATTTTCAATGAAAGGCTGGAGCAAGAGCGCAAACATATTCAAAATATAAACCCAACCGGACCGCGGCATTTCTAATTGGCACCACACCACAAAGAACAGTTTATTTGACATCAAACGGCTGAAGTGGAAGAACATCAAACACTTGACAGAAAGGAGTGGGTTTTTGGATCATCTCGATCCCGGTGATGCAATTCACGCTGAGAGAGTGTTTGATGTTCCTCGTTCAGTTGGTCTGTACAATACTTTTACTGAAGGGGAAAAGCAGCTCGTCCGCTTGAGGACCTCCTTTCATAAAGATCCTGTACAGAGAGTTAGAGGTGAGGAAAGGAATCGGTACGCCGCACTTCAAAGTACAATTGGAATGCATCCTAAAGGATGTGCAGTAGCTAAAATAGTCCGTGATACTTTGGGTTATATATTTAATGAAATAATGAATTATGTCCATCAGGGAAATAAGGACAATGAGCCAGAATTAATACTTCTAATTATAGAAAACTATGTGCATACTGAATACAGAAATTATACATAAACCCCTCAGTCACAACATTATCATTGGAAACTGGTTCTAATGTTGTGGCTGGTTGTTGTATATTACATCTCTGGTGTATTTTAGCCACTAACCCTAACCCGAATTTATCTCAGTTTGACAGAAAACGTTAGGATTGTTCAGAAACTACTAACCAGGGGAGAACCCTCAGAGAAGGCCGAACATATCTGTGATATTTACTTTCTTTTTTAAAATTTAGTAATTATTCTCTTTTGGCCTCGTTTTCTACCAGGTTTGCTTCAGTAGAGAAAGGGTTACTATCCTGAAATCATCAAAACAAAGTCATCCAATCAGATTGTTTTTGCCATCGTTGTTGCTAGGCAGAGAAAAAGTTAGAGCTGGCACACTTATTCTGTGTTTGATTATAAAGTGACAGGTGGATAAACCAATCAGAGTTTGATTTATAGTTGGCAGGTCAATGAAAGCCTCGCCGTAGGCCTTCATGGAGGCCAAAGCTAACTTGTTATCGTAAGTCAGCAGGTGGGCTTGGGCGTGTTCTTAAGGTAGGCTCGCATGAGGAAGGCGCTTCATTCGTATCCTCTGGTCCTGCTGGGCGCTCGTTTTCAACAAATTACAACTTATTGCAGAAATAGGACCTCCATGCCAATGGAAAAAGGAACCGAAACGCATCGGCGTCCTTAACGACCGTGTTATGCAACAATTTTTTAAAAGATTTTTATCAGAGTATCTAATGTTGGCCGCCATGATGCAACAGTGTTTTCGCCATCAGGTGCTCCGAGCAGGTCACCTGACTGAGAATTATGGATCATTGAGTCGGGGGGAACAGCTTCTCCCTGAAACGTGTTTTTACGGGAGAAATTAGGCGCATTTAAACATTGTAATCGGAAACAATCTTCACATTCAAGCACTTGGAAACCATGACGACTGAAGTGTATTTATGACGAAGCAAACAGGAAATCATGGGTTAAACAAGACACATTTCAACGACTTTATACGAGACAAATTAAGTTTATACGAGACGAATTAAGTTTGTACTAGACGAATTAAGTTTGTACTAGACGAATTAAGTTTGTACTAGACGAATTAAGTTTATACGAGACAAATTAAGTTTATACGAGACAAATTAAGTTTATACGAGACAAATTAAGTTTGTACGAGACAAATGAAGTTTGTACTAGACAAATGAAGTTTGTACGAGACAAATTAAGTTTGTACGAGACAAATGAAGTTTGTACTAGACAAATGAAGTTTGTACGAGACAAATGAATTTTATACGAGACAAATGAATTTTATACGAGACAAATGAAGTTTGTACGAGACAAATGAAGTTTGTACGAGACAAATGAAGTTTGTACGAGACAAATGAAGTTTGTACGAGACAAATTTAGTTTGTACGAGACAAATGAAGTTTGTACGAGACAAATTGAGTTTATACGAGACAAATGAAGTTTGTACGAGACAAATCCGGTTCGCTTTGGTCTAATTAAAGTAAGAAAGATTGAGAATCTTAAACTAAATTTAGCGCCCCAAATAAAATTTCGTCCAACCCACCTGTGGGTTGCGACCCAGTCTTTAAAAACCCACTGCTCTAGAGGGACTGAAGAAGAAGGCGGGCCTCCATCATGAGTCTAATGGCGTTCTGGTTTTTTGTGATGCGGCAGTGGGGACCAACTCTCTGACTGATTCTGTCCCTGCAGGAGAAGATCGAGAAGAAGTCTCTGGAACATCAGGAGGCGATCAGGCAGCTGCAGAAAGAACACAGGCTCCAGCTGGAGGTACACACACACACACACACACGCACACACACTCTCAAACACACAAACACACACGTCATGATACGAGGAGATGTTTCAGAAGAAAGAAATGTGTGAGTGAATGATGGCATTTATAGTGTGTGTGTGTGTGTGTGTGTGTGTGTGTGTGTCTCCATGGTAACTAGACCATGTCAAACTGTGGAACAAAAGTTCACCAACATGTTAACATGTTGTTGTTTGAAAACTGAAAGAGGAAAAAGGAAGCGACAAATTGGAAAATGCATTGAAAATAGTGTGGGAAAACCTGAAGGAGAGGGCGGGAAAACAAACTGGAAAACAGGTGGAAATAAACTGGAATATGAAAGTAAAATAAGGCAAGAAATCCTGAGGGCCTTCAGGCGAGGGCTGAAAAACCCGAGGGAAAAGTTGGGATGACTCAAAGGAAAAGGGAGTTAAACATTCTGTAAAACACATAGAAGTAAACTGGAAAACACCAGGAACACCGAATGAAAACCAGAGGGAAAATGTGGGAAAACTAGAAGATATAAACAGGAAACACCCTGAAACTAACTGGATAACGGGAGGAAGCAAACTGGGATGTATTGTTGGTTCCTGTGTTCATGTCCAGTCGGTCCTTGATGGTCCTGATATGGTCAGTACCAACTCTATTATATTATCTTCTTCTTCTGCAAGTGCCGTGGGTTAAAGGTCCCAGGAACGCCCGAATCTGGCTCTGAGTTTGATCCTGTTTATAACTGTTAAAGGGCTGTCAACCCGATCCGGGTCCAACTGTGAGGAGAAAACCCAGATCTAGCTATGAGGAAGCGGATTGGTAAATACCCCCAGGGATGTCCGGGAATGGGGCAGGAGGAGCGGTCCAATCAGATGAATGAAATGCTACCGGATCAAGGCAAGGGACAAATGACAAGGAGGAGAGGATATGCATGTGGCCGGAACTTAAAAGGAGACGGGCTCAAAGGTTCCCCATTCAAAGGGCTTGGTGGCAGCAACAGTGGGCCGGAGTTACCCCACATAGTTCGGAACCTCCAAGTGACGCAAACGATACGCCCACCAAGTCGGAGAGGAAGAGGATCAAGTGGCCAGCTGCCAGCAAAACATCTCTGTGGAACCAGCTGGATGAGGAAACGGACCGGATTCTGGAAGCCAATCTAGGAAGAGAGGTGGATCTAAAACCTCAAGCAATGATCGCCGTCACTGGGTGGGTCGCAAAAGATCACAGGTCCTTTAAAAAAGGCAACCGACAATGCAATTGTAGTGAAAAATTCCATTTCCTTCTTTCTATTTCCACTGGAAGAGCTGATGAAAGAACAGTTTTTTGTGGGTGTCCCATCAGCAGGACTTCAGACGTCTCTATGGAAACCAACTTGTCAGGATGTAGATGTCGCTCCAGAATAAAAACCAGAATAAAAATGAACTCTGAACTCTGTTCATAGACTAACGGCTCGCCTCGCTTATCGCTCTGTATGTTAACCAACCAATAAAACTCAACCCGCTGTGCATCATGGGATTCGTGAGTGAGGATGTCCCGTCGACCAATCAGGTCAGCCGCCGACTCTGTGGTGGTCTGAGGAGACCCTGACTGAGACGGACTGTTCCTGATAACTGACTGAGGCCGTTATCAGAGCCGCTTCACTTAATAGGAAAAGTTAATTAACGACGGCCTGAGGCTAATTAGCAGGTCGTACCACGATTTTCAATATGACATAAATTAAACCTCCTCATCCTGATGCCTTCACTGACATCGGGATGATTTTATACCATAAACACCTGGCTATTAATAAACCCCAGCAGAGGGCAGCAGCACGCCATCAGAGTGTCTAGTCACTAATGTTTGCTAAGATTGGCTCCATACATGCTTACATTAACTACTATTGGCCACAGGCGTGCTAACATTAACTAATTCTGATTGCATACATGCTAACATTAGCTTATATTGACGGCCGACATGCTAACATTAGCTTACATTGGCTACAGACGTGCTAACATTAGCAAATATTGGTCTACAGACATGCTGACATCAGCCATTATTGGCTGTAGACATGCTAGCATTCGCTAAGAATGGCTACGGACATGCTAACATTAGCAAATATTGGCCGGAGAATGCTAACAGATTGAAGAAATGACTTGAGGTCCGTACGATGAGGGATAGTAAGTCGACCCCTGAAGGCAAACGTGTTTCAGTCACATTGAGATTTCATCCAGATGTAAAGTGTGTTATAAATTGAATGTATTATAATTATTATTATTACATGACCTCTGTGATTTCTGACTCTGATGATGGATTAACGCTGACATTTGAAGAACACGCGCCTCTTCAGGAAACATTACTGGATGCTGATTCGGAGAAACTTGTATTTACGAGTGACGTTGAACACAACATTAGATTCTCTGGTTGCTGTCGCGTCGACTGTTCCAGCCTCATAAAACCCGATGAAGCGGCGTTCCAGTACATCATCAGACCATAACTTCCTGTTCCTCCCGCGTCAGGAGTACCGCTGCAGCCTGCGGCGGCTCTTCATGTGTAAGAAATGAATTAGCAGCAGATGAGATGGAATGAAGGAGCTTGTTTTTCTGCATTAACGTGAAGTCAGACGTGAAGATACCAGGAGGATTTCATCCTCAGATTGTTCCTTCAGTTCCTGCTCAGCCACACGTCTCCCACACAACCGAGAACGGTTCAGACGTGTCCATGTTCTCCTCCAGAGAAACATGGAGTCACTCTGGTGGCAATCAGCAGAACCTTTTCGTCCATCCTCCTCACAAACAGAAACCTTCATTTATCGTGATGTTTTCCTCTGAATCGACGTCTGACGCCATGTATTCATCCAAGCCAGAGCCTGACGGCCGTCTTCTCCTGCTGCTTCTTCCTCTCCCTCTTTAGTTTCAGTCTTCTCCTGCTGCTTGTATTTCTTTGTATTCATCACCTCCTTCTCTCCCTTCTCCTTCTTCTCTATCCTTACTTCTCTTCCTCTTCTTTGCCTCCTTCTCCTCTTCCTCCCGTCCCTGCTTCATTTCCTTCCTTCTTTTCTCCTCCCGTTTTCCGCTTCTCCTCAACTCCCCTCTTCTATTTCTTCATTTCCTCCTTCTATGACCTCTCCTCCAAGAGAAGAACCTGTCCTCATGGAACCGACGCTATTATCAGTGATGATTGTTGAATTATCAAGTCGATGATGTTCTCCCTTCTACAGTTTCCCTCAGACACACTCAACACCGGGTCCTGACTGCTTCTAATGTGGAGGTCAAAGGTCAAAGACTCCTTCTCTCATTAAACGTGAACCCGTGTTTGTCTGCAGGAGAAGCAGGCTGAGATGGAGGGGGTGAAGCAGCGGCTGGTGGAAGTGGAGAAACAGAGAGATGAACACGGAGACACGATCGGAAAACTCAAGCAGGTGAGAACCGAACTGGATCAACTGGATCCTTCAGCTCACTCCCATCAGATTAGGTAGAAGACGTCAGAGTGTTTGTCTGTGTGCAGGAACTCAAGGACACGGTGGACGGACAGAGGATTTTAGAGAAGAAGGGAAGTGCTGCGGTGAGTAAACGTGATGATGCACTTCCTCATTCTGTTATTCACTCCGTGTGTCCATTATTTCTTTTAAATGTTTCAATTCATTCTGTGTTCATATTCTCTGAGACTTTGGTGGATTCACACCTTATGATTGAATCGGCCACTTCTCTTGTAAAGGAGAATTCAATCTCAATGATACTAACCGGGCAAAGTGAGGTTTAAAAGTAAAGAGATGTTCCACCACATTTCCCTCTGCTGTAGTGAAGGCATATTCAGTGCATCATAATAATGGTGTGTGTGTGTGTGTGTGTGTGTGTGTGTGTGTGTGCTCTCAGCTAAAAGACTTAAAGCGTCAGCTGCAGCTTGAGAGGAAGCGAGCCGACAAACTGCAGGAGAGACTTCAGGAGATCCTGACCAACAGCAAAACCAGGACAGGTACAGGCCCACACACACACACTCACACACACTCACACACAAAGACATACACTTATGGCCCACTGAAGGTATGATGTCATCATGATGTCACAGACTCTCAGATCTATGAGCTTAAGCTGGATGCAGAGAGAAGAGCTGCTGGACTTGATGCTGCTTCTTTCTTCTGTGAGTTAGCTGGTAAATTCTACAATCAACTACTAGCAATCAATTAACTCCTTTATACTAACTATCACTGATTGCTAACTGATACCAGCTGCTAAATACTTGTAACTGCTAACTATCTGTATCTTTTTCTATTTTCTAGCTACTACGATGCTAGGTACTGCTAACTATTAACTAAAACAAAGTACTACTAGCTGATAGCTACTACTTGCTAATTACCACTGTCTGCAAACTACAACTAGCTGCTAACTACTGCAAGCTGGTCACTATCTGCTAACTGCTATTCGGTGTTAACTACTTCTTGCCACTGCAAATTGATACTAGCTGCTATATAAGCTGCTAACTACTACTTTCTTGCTAACTATTTCTAACTATTACTAGCTGCTAACTATTACTGTGGGCTATCTTACACTAGCTGCAAACTTCTACTAGCTGCTAAGTACTACAAGCTGCTAAATACTACAAACCACCGCTGGCTGATTCATTCTTCTAGCTGCTAACTACCACTTACTGGAAATCCATACAAGGCGATAGCTGCCTCTAGCAGATCACTTTTAAAAGCCGCCCACCAGTGCTAGCTAACTACTGCTATCTGCTAAGTACTCCTAAATGCTAACTAATACTAGCTACTAACTACTACTACTAGCTGCTAATTAACTAGTTAATATTACTAGCTGCTAACTCGTATCAACTGCTAACTTCTACTAGATGCTTAGTATTACTAGTTGCTGACAAACTGCTAGCTACTACTAGCTACGAATAGCTCTTAGTTGCTAACCACTACCAGCAACTGAAAATGTCTAAATGCAATCAGCCAAAAGCTGCTGGATCTACTCCAACGCCGACAGACATCCATACGTCTCCACTCAAACCAGTTAGATGGACGACAGATAGCAGTGTGTGTGTGTGTGTGTGTTTGTGTGTTTCTGTTTGTGTGTGTGTATGCGTGTGAGAGTGTGTGTTTTTGTGTCTGAATGTATGTGACTGTGTGTGTTTGCGTATGTGTGTGTGTGTATGCGTGTGTAAGAGTGTGTTTGTTTGTGTCTGAATGTATGTGAGTGTGTGTGTGTATGCGTGTGAGAGTGTGTGTTTGTGTGTGTGTGTGTGTATGCGTGTGAGAGTGTGTGTTTGTGTGTCTGAATGTATGTGAGTGTGTGTGTGTTTGTGTGTGTCTGAATGTATGGGACTGTGTGAGTGTGTGCGTATGTGTGTGTTCGTTTGTGTGTGTGCGTGTTTGTATGTGTAAGTGTTCGTTTGTATGTGTGTGTGTGTCTCTTAAGTGGCTGAGATGTGATCAGAACGTGCCGATAGCTCCAATAATCAGCGGCGTGCTAACACTGCATCAGGAGGTTCTGGCTCAGTCCAGTACCTGCTTCTAAATATTTAATGTCTCCGATTCCCAGTGCTGATGTGGACACACTGGCGTCTGTTGCAACAGACAGACACACACACACACACACACACACACACACACACACACACATACGCAAAATACAACACACACACACACACACATACGCAAAATACAACACACACACACACACACACACGCAAAATACAACACACACACACACACATACGCAAAATACAACACACACACACACACACACACACGCAAAATACAACACACACACACACCTGCACATTCCTTTACATCCTGTTTGTCTCCATTTAACATTCTTTTCTTTTTTTCACTCCCTTTTCCAGATATTTTTGGTTTAGACTCAATCTTCCTCCTGTCACTCTGTTTTTACACACACACACACACAGACACACATAGACACACTCATACACACCCGACCATGGTGCTAGGGGGCGGTCCTCGGCGTCATCTATAATCTATGAGCTGTGATGAATGTTTAAAAGGCTCTTCAGCACAAACCCGAGAGTCAGACATTTTAAAGTAGCTTATCTATCCCTACTCACAGCACATGCATTAAAGGGACACCCCACTGCATTAAAGGGACACCCCACTGCATTAAAGGGACACCCCACTGCATTAAAGGGACACCCCACTGCATTAAAGGGACACCCCACTGCGTTAGCGGCTAGCTCCGCTGCGTTAAAGGGAGGCCCCGCTTCGCTAACGGGACGCCCCGCTGCGCTAACGGGATGCCCCACTGCATTAACGGGACGCCCCACTGCATTAACGGGACGCCCCACTGCATTAGCGGGACGCCGTGCTGCGTTAAAGGGACGTCCCACTGCCTTTAAGGGGTAATACTACCGTTTGCCCCACTTGTTTCTGACATCTTTCTTCATGTTATGTCTGGAGAATGATATGCGCAGCGTTCTGTGTGAAGGACAAGTTAGCCTGACCCGGTAGATTGACTGACATTTTAAGCATATAATGATCCCCCTGGATGATTATATGATAGATTCTGGGATGAGAATCATAACCGATCCGTCTGTAATAAAGTCGTATATTTACATAAGACAACTGAGACTCCTAGAGTTCATTCCTTTTCATCAAAGACGAGAAGAGAAGACAAGATTTTCCTTCATCAGGAGGGTTCACAGCATTAAAGGGACGGTCTAATATATTAAAGGGACAGTCCACTGCATTAAAGGGGTGGTCTACTGTATTAAAGGAACAGTCCGCAGGTTTAAAGGTGTCTTGGATCAGGTTCTGGTGCTCTCTCTGTAGGTCTGGAGGAACTGGTCCTCTCGGAGATCAACAGTCCGAGCCGCGCTCAGCAGACCGGAGACTCCTCCTCTATCTCCTCCTTCTCCTACAGAGACATGATGAAGGAGACTCCGCCCACCAGTCAAAACAAGGTAGGTGGGGCCAAATGATACATTTCCCTGTTAGCCATCATGTGACATCACCATGTGATGACAGCTGTTAACGTGGTGATGTGACGCCTCTTCGATTTTCCTCCGCCGTCTCTGTTTATGTCGATATATTTAATGTTTATTTTTAGCTCCTATTGTTATTTTAAGTCCTTTCACTGTTTGATCTCGATGACCGTCTGACAGAAACACCCAGAATAGAAGCGACTGATCACATGATCAGAGAGATAATAAATAAATAAACCGTAGCATAGCTCGCTGTCGGCGGCACTGGTTTGACGATACCTGCAGATCAGACCATGTTCCTGACGTTTGCTGAGTCAGCAGTCGTAGCTCAAGGCCAATCGGACTAGCAGAGCGAGTGTTTGCTGAGTTAGTGGTCAAAGCTAAAGGCTAATCGGAGCTAATGTTTGCTGAATTAGCGATCAGACAAAAACAAATATTAACAGTGACCTGATGACCTCATGTTGTCCATCAGCTCACTTGATTAGCTGTTGGAGATGAAGAGGCCTGTTTCATTGTTGTGGCTAACATTTGAATAGCATTTTTAGCAGCATTATCCTCAGACTCTGTCATTTAGATTTTGCGTCTGTCTGTCTACCTGATGTTTCATCTGCCTTCGTCAGTCCGGCGGCAGCGGCAGCCCTCAGTCCCTGCGTCCCGCCGAGCTCTCTGATGATGAGGTCAGCGAGCTGTTCCAGAGACTCGCAGAGGTCCAGCAGGAGAAGTGGATGCTGGAGGAGAAGGTCAGGAGGGTCGCCATGACGGCCAGGTGTTACTCTGGTTGTAATACTTGAGTACCTGAGAGTATCTAGTTACTTCCTGTTCATTTCCAGGTCAAACATCTTGAGGTGAGTTGCTCGTCGATGGCTGACGATATCTGCAGGAAGAGCACCATCATAGAGACCTACGTGATGGAGAGTCGTAGAGGTGACACACACACACACACACACACACACACACACACCAGTGCTAGCACATTAGAAGCAGCTAAAGCTAATGTTATCATGTCTGCATCCAGCAATACTTCTAATGTTAGCTTAGCATTTTGACTAGTGTTAGCCAACATTAGACATTGACATCTTCAGAATGAACGCTAGGAATCTGATTATTGCTAAATAGCCAGCGCATGTTAAAGTCCAGGCAAACGCCTGCCAAACTTCAGTCTCCCAGAGCTGCAAGCATCCTAACTGTTAGCCTTCTTAGCATGTACTCCAGAAGCCGTGTCAGCGTGTGTGCTCTTAGCCCTGTAGCATGAAGTGTTATTTATTTTCTCCTCATGTCATAAGACGTGTCTGGCGGCGCATCCGGAGGTCACGGAGGCTCCCAGGGAGACCGTGGAGGTCTTGGATCGGTGCTCAGAGATCTGGTGAAACCTGGAGACGAGAACCTGAGGGAGATGAACAAGAAGCTGCAAAATATGCTGGAGGAGCAGCTGACCAAGAACATGCACCTCCAGAAGGTGAGGTCACGCTTCACCTGTGTTAACATTAATAGCTTAGCATAAGTCCATCATGCCACATGACCTTCATGAAACCTACCTCTGTCTGCAGGATCTGGAGCTCCTGTCCCAGGAATTAGTCTGTCTCAGTAAAGACAGTGGTTGTACTGGCAGTGCAACCGGGTTGGGATGAAACTATCACCTGGATTTATCCGTCCGATGTTGTGGGATCAAACTAACACGTGAAACCACCATCTCCCCCCTGCAGCTACTATGATTTCACCATCTCACTGGGCTCGGTCTAAATACTGGAATGGAAAAAACTTTTATGTTGCTACTGAATGTACTGTTATTACTCGGCACCGCTCAACTAACCTGGGTCCTGGCTATAACCTGGAGAATACTTTGAAACACAGTGAAAGTCATAGGTCTGAGGGTAATGTCTACGTCCTGGAGGATCTCAACTGACCACATGGTTTCATGTGAATTAAGTTTGTTGGAATCTGACTTTTTCCTGTTTTTATCAGCAGCAGGCTCAAACCTAGGGTCCATCTATGTCCTGGAGTGTAACTAAGATTTGGACAGGTTTTAGGAAACATTTCGTCATCACCAGGTTGTTTTTTCCCCCTGTTGTCTGGTACTATGGTGAAGCCGGAAATGAAGACGCGTGTTAATTATTAGTCGCCACGGAAGACTTCAGACACTAAATTCCAGTTTAATGTGTGAATGATAAGACTTCAGGAATGTGGGGCGGGACCACGAGAAGGCTTTTGTGATTGAAGTGATCTTCAGCTCTTTTATTTATTGATTTTCATTGTCGGTGGCATCGACCATTTGCTGGATTCTTTTGTCCTCATCTGTGTCATTTGGGGTTTTTAATCCAGAAGAAGAATTATAAGTCTAAAAATAAAAAAAACTAAACAAAATGCATGAATCTCTTAAAACAATAAAGAAATATATATATATTTTTCCCCGTCCACCATAATGTTCGATTAATCCTAAAAGTCTCTTTGTTTCCTTTGAGCTAATAAGCTTCTTTTTTTCTTTTTTTTTTACCTCCAGGGCTACGTCTATATCCTGTATTTCAGTGACTGTAATTTGTCTTGCACTATTAATATGAGTTTGGGGCACTGACTGTTGCCTGTGACTGTTGGGTTGGGTCTACTTCCTGCTTCAAACAGTATAACTTAATCTGGTTGCCTTCTCTCGGGCTCTGGCTACGTTCTGGATTGAATATCTTCTGCTGGCTGTTTCTGCTGCCCAAACTCTGACTATATCCCAGACAGCTAGCTTATGTGTTTTATGTTGTAACTGCGTGTACATTCCCGCTTTACTTTTGTTTTGTACACTGCTAAAAAAACATGAAGATAAACTTTATTGTGATGTTGAGGGAGAGGAACGGTTTCTTGTGTCGCTTCACATTTCAAACAAAACCTTATTTAAACCGCGCTGAACGTTGAGCTGCACCAAAGTGACTGCGTGGGATGGGTCTTTGTTTTGGGCTGTTTGATCTGTATATATTCTCGGTAACGAATCAAAAAGAATTGACAGATCTATTTATGAGTGATGATGTCATAGCACAACTAAGTGTAATGAGAAAAGATGATAAAATTGTCTGAAGATGACGAGTATGTCCTTTCTTTTATTTACTTATTATATATTTATTACATAAGTTTTCTATGAACAAAAACTTCTACCGACTTAGATTAGCTACCATAAGGAAAGCTTTTCAGGCTGTGTCTACATCCTGGAGCTACACCTTGTTTGTTGGCTTGGTCTAATTCAAAGATCTGTTCCGTATCTGTCGGCTGTGTGTATGTCTTGGCTCTACTGTGACTACCATAGTTATTTGCACTGTTAAAAAAAAGAAAGCTTAAAATTACATGCAAACGGTCTTTATTTTCTGTAAACATGATCTTTAGTTCAAATTATTCTAAAACAAATCTTAGATTTAACTCAAGTAACAAAATGAAATGACATTATTAACAGAAAACACATTTTTCCTCTAAAACATATGAGCCACAAGTGTTGAAAAAATAGTTGAAAACTCTGTGATTAAACGGTAACTGAAGCATATTTCCATTCCGATGGTGCGTCTTTAGGTTCACCCGTGTGCATAGGAACCCTGAAGTGGTGAACAATGACTTCCTGTTTCACCGGGATATAAATATGAGGTGACACCGGCCTAATTCTCTTTAACATTCTGTGACAACACTCTCAGAGGATTACAGATGGAGAACCGCAGACGCCAGTTGAATCTTAGGTCAGAAAGTCTCCATCACCACCGTCAGACGGCAGCTACCCCAACACAAAACGTTCCGGAGGGTAGCAAGAAATAAGCCTCCGCTGTCATCCACACACACAATAAAGCACCTACAGTTTGACAAAAAAACCACTGGGACCTATAATGGAGCAAGGTCAGAGGTCAGATGAGACCAAAGTAGAACTGCTGTCAACAAACATCTAAGTTGGGCGTGGCTTAGTCAGAAGTGAAGCCATTGAGAAAATCATCTTATACCCACAGTGAAGTCTGGTGGTGGATCTAAGACATGGTTCCATGGACTCCATCAAATACCTGCAGATGCTGGATGAAAAGCCTCTTTGAGGAAACTTCAGGTTGGCCGTGCTCGGACCTTCCAGCAGAACAATGTTCTGAAGCTCACCTAAAAATCAACCAAAAAATGGTTGAGAGATCAGAGAATAAAAGTTCTGACGTTGCCGTCCAAGTCACCTGACCTAAACTCCACAGAACATCTGAGGGTGATGTTAAGACTCTAATTCCTCTTTTTAACACTAAAGACGGTTTTTGCATCTCATTTTAAATTCTTTTTTTTTTTACAAAGGGTTCCAATGAAGGTGCTGAACAAAGCCGAGTGTGTCGGGCTCGGTCTACATCCTGGACTACCTCAGCACACACGATTATCTCTTCTTAAAAAGTTGTGTGGTGAAGACCCGTAAAGTTCGATTCTCTTGTGACGTCACCAGGCGACCGGTCCCTCCGTCCGACCAACAATCCTCGGCTCTCCACGTTGAACGTCGTTCGGTAATGGAGGTCGACTCAGCCGGGACGCGACGCCTCGCTTTGCGCTAATTAGCTGTCCGGTACTTCCTGTCCCGCTGAGAGCGGTGGATTAGCGAGGTGAGCGCTCACGCGCTGACGGGGTCAAGATGGCGTCTGATTGGATGGTCGAGGGTTAATTAAATTGGAGGCTTTTAATTAAAGCTCAGAGAGGAGAAGCGCCATGGCGGTCTGTCGGTCTCGTTCCTAGATGCTGGATTTATGGTTCCCCTCCAAATGCCTGAACAGAATCGAGCCCATCTGGTCGGAACCGAGGTGGCGTGAAGGAATTCTAAGACAGGAAGTTCCCATCGAATGAAGATCATGAAGTTTTGATTGTTTCCGGACAAACGAACACAATTCAGAAAATAAATGTTGCATTTGATAGGAACGAAATTATTAAGCTGTTACTAACAAGATAATTACTTTATGGGAACAAGATAATTATTGTGTGGGAACATGATTATCAAGATTATTATGTCGTGGGAACAAGTTATTATTTTATGGGATTTACTATCTTGAGGGAACAAATACATTTTCTCATGACAACAAGACAATTATTTTGTGGAAACAAAGTTAATCAACTTTTGGGAACTAATGATCATCCTGAGGGTAGTTTATTATCTTGTTCCCAAAAGATTTTACTCCCTCGTTTGTACTGGGAGCCTCTGGATCCTGCAGGAGGAGCTGGAGTTCGTTTGTTCCCGTCTTCAGGGACGGTTGGAAAACCCAGATTAGTCTCCTAGAACCGGACAGACGGAAAGATTTGACCTCCTTCACAGCAGAAAAACAGAAAAGTAGTTTTCTCTCATTCATGAAGAATGTTTTACTTTTAGAGTTTTTGTAGAAAGAGGAGGAGGTGAAAATGATGAAGGAGGGAAGAGGTGAGGAGAGGAAAGGAGGTGAGGAGAGATGGGGGAGCTGACTGGAGCTAATAAGCTTTCAGCCATGCTGGCAGCCATTCGTAGTTGTGCTTGAGATAAATGCTAAAATGCTAAAATGCTAACGTGATCTTTTCACCGTGTCCTCACAAGAACAGGAGTCCAGGAGGGTGTGAGGTCACGATGATGTAGCGGGGTTCGCTCATCGCCCCGGGAAACCAGGGGGTTCGCCGGTGCCGTCCCCACGATCAACAGAGACGGAGGGAAGGGCGTTAAAAATTCACGAGTTTTCTCCTGCAGCACTCGTCTAAATATAGAGATATCCTCTGCAGGAGAGGACAGTAAACGCATCACCAGAGAGTAAACCCGAGAGGTCAAATTAAAGGCGGTGAACGCATCACCAGAGAGGAACGTAAATGTGTCATGATGGACTTGAACGCATCACTGCAGAGTAAACAAAGTGGTCCCGCTTTATTGGTGTCTCCGTCTCAGCCTCAGGACTCTTCATTGGCTCCAGTAGGGGGAGCCGGTCATGGACTGTCTAGTTTCCAGGGACAATGAACACGCAAATAATTTTTTTTCCTATCATTCCACCTCATGGAGACACCGACAGTAAAGGTGCAGTTCACGGATTTTTGTAAATGATGGAACTCCTACGGTACGCCCCAACAAACGGGCAAAACAGGTTGAGTGCAGATTCCCATCAGACCCGTCCTCTCACAGGTGACCATGAGACAGAGTGGACAACAAGACACAGGTGACAACAACACGTGACGAGACACGGGTGACGACAAGACGGGTCACAAGACAATGGTGACAATAGAGCACAGGTGACAATGACATATATGTGACAGCAGGACACAGGTGACAGTGAGACATGGATGACAACAAGACACATTAAGACACAGGTGAAGACAGTCATGGATGGGCAGGCAATCACAAAGACAGGACTCCTTGAGCGTAAGACGACACAGGAGACTAAAAATTAACCGGAGGAAGAGAAACAGGAAATTAAATACATGAGAAAGTAAGTTTCAAAATAAAGCTGATGCAAAGACCTCAACTTTACCTTTAAACAAAATGAACCTCCCTCTCTCCCCTCCCTCCCTCGCTCCCCTCCCTCTATCCCTCGCCCCCTCCACGCTCTCCCTCCCTCTCTCCCTCTCTCCCCTCCCCTCCACTCTCTCCCTCGCTCCCCTCCCTCTCTCCCTCGCCCCCTCCACGCTCTCCCTCCCTCTCTCCCTCTCTCCCCTCCCCTCCACTCTCTCCCTCCCTCTCTCTCCCAGAGTGCTCTGTGGCCCCCGGAGGCCTCGCCGTATCGATCGGCGTGTAATGGGAGCTGCTGCGTTTGTTTTTAGCCTCAGAGTGGGCGGAGAGAGAAATGTGGCACTGCAGCAAGACAAACACACGTTAATCACACATGGGTCCGATCGGAGCGCCGCGTCTTTATTTAGACGCTCGGCGCGGGGGGGAGGCGGCGACGGCCAACAAACGGCCTGAGGTCTGATGACAGAATCTCTCCACACGTCCATCTTCATCCATCCTGCTCATCTGTCTCCTCAGACTGACTTCTCCCTCTCAGATGTCTGGAATAAAATCGCTCAACAATTATGGGATGGATTGTGATCAAACAGAGAAACTCATAAACGCCACAGGCTTTCTTGCCGCGCCCGCCAAACATGAAGAAGTTGTTGTCACGACAACAGGGATTGAATACTGGAACATTTTCTGTAAATAGTCCACAAATCACCAACTATTATCTTCAGACACACCAAACACCAACAACTTTATCCTGCTAACTAGCATGTGGCTAAGTACCGTTAGCTGCAGTCAGTCTGTTGAAGCAGAGCTACCGCCGATTAAACCCCTCCAACAACGACTAGCTTATTGATTCTATGATGATGTCATGAACTTCGCGATGAGTCACTTCAACTTTCATCATTCATGCTAGTTTAAAAATGTTTGTTTTTCTCCATTAGCTAACAAGAAATCTTTCAGAGCTGAAATCAGCTTAAATGTCCTATCATAGCTGAAATTAGCTAACTTATCCGCGAGAGCTAAAATTGTGCAACATTTGCTGGAGACGGTCGCTCTTACCCACTGAACTACAGCCGCCGCTTAACATTTGCTATGAATGTGGAAGTGGGTTATTATATGAGCTTATAGCGAAAAGTAGCTACAATGCATAGCTAAATCTAGCCAGGAAAGCTGTAATGACTGATGGGTCGCTCAAAGTTCAATCATTCATGTAAGTTGTTTAAAAGAAAGAGATTTTTCCATTAGCCAACACATTAGCTTTGCTAATTATTTTTACCTTTTAGCTGTAATAAGCTAAATTAACTATGAGAGCTGTAAAATACATTTGCAGGATGACTGGGTGGTGGTGAAGGGCTGCAGGATGACTGGGTGGTGGTGAAGGGCTGCAGGATGACCGGGTGGTGGTGAAGGGCTGCAGGATGACTGGGTGGTGGTGAAGGGCTGCAGGATGACTGGGTGGTGGTGAAGGGCTGCAGGATGACTGGGTGGTGGTGAAGGGCTGCAGGGTGACTGGGTGGTGGTGAAGGGCTGCAGGATGACTGGGTGGTGGTGAAGGGCTGCAGGGTGACTGGGTGGAGGTTAAGGGCTGCAGGATGACTGGGTTACACTGGGAAAAAGGGGATGAAGCAAACAGGTGGGATGAAGACGAGTAGACTCGGTGGTGAAACGAGGAGGTTCAGGAGAATATACGCAGGAGGAGATTGGCAAAGACGGAGTGGGATATCAATCGGGATGAAGAAAGTAAGCAGGAGTAGAAAGAGAACCGGCGGTAAAGAAGAGGATGAAGATGAACTCATCTTCACCTTGTGCCGTGTCTCTTTGTACTCATACAACATGTTGGTTCGGGTGATTGAGGAGATTAGAGCTGGAAATGTACTTAGAGTTGAGGAGAGCGTGAGGGAAAGATGGAAGGATTACTTGGAGATGAATTCAGAGCAGCTTTGAAGAGGATGAAGAAGAATGGAGAGGCGGGAGGTGCTTATGTCAAAGCGCCTCCCGCCTCTCCATCAACCCTGAGCAGGATAAGCAACCCCAACCGCTTATCCTGCTCAGGGTTGCGGGGGGCTGGAGCCTATCCCAGCCGACATTGAGCCTCAGCGAGGCGGGGCGCACCCAGGACCAGTCACCGGTTCATCACCGGGCCGACACATAGATACTTAAAACCACGCACACTCACTCCTACGGGCAACTTTAGTGTCAACAATTCACCGACATTGCATGTTTTTGGGCTGTGGGAGGAAGCCGGCTCACAGCAGTTACCAGCTGTTGACTGCTAGTAA
This sequence comes from Lophius piscatorius, assembly GCA_009660295.1. NCBI lineage: Eukaryota > Metazoa > Chordata > Actinopteri > Lophiiformes > Lophiidae > Lophius > Lophius piscatorius. The sequence goes on along the minus strand of VRLP01004386.1, from coordinate 16,854 downwards.
CTGCTGACTGCTACTAGATGCTAACTACTACTAGCAGCTGACTCCTACTTGCAGCCCACGACTGACTATTTCCAGCTTGTACCCTCCACTAGCTGCTCACTGCTACCAGCTGCTGAATGCTAACAACAGCTATCTGCTACAAGCCTGTAACTTCTACTAGCTGCTGACTGCTACTAGCTTATGATTGCTACTAGTTTTTAACTGCTATTAGCTGCTGACTGCTACTAGCTTATGATTGCTACTAGTTTTTAACTGCTACTAGCTGCTGACTGCTACTAGCTTACGATTGCTACTAGTTTTTAACTGCTACTAGCTGCTGACTGCTACTAGCTTATGATTGCTCCTATTTTTTAACTGCTACTAGCTGCTGACTGCTACTAGCTTACGATTGCTACTAGCTGCTGACTGCTACTAGCTTCTAACTCAATTTTGGTTTGAAAACAAAATAATTATGATCTCCTGTCAAATTGTCACACCGCCGTTCTGTCCTACTTGCCTCGCTGGCTCCGTCCCCAAACCGAAGAGGATCAGAACCACAGTCCCTGATCCGACTGTCAGTGGAACGTTTGGGGTCCAGACACCTGATTCTGTCTTTGGTTCTGCTCTACAGATGGTCTGTAGATATCAGACTCACCTGTCACTCACCACAGCAACATGATCATACGTGCAAGACCTACCTGTCCATCTCTTAGCTCTACCTGTCGCGACCACTGTCTCTCCTGACGGAACCGGATCCCCTACCTGGACAGATGCTCACCACCAGTTAGACTCAGTGTGAGTTTCTGGCTTCCATATCTTCAGTGTCTCATCAATTATTGACTTCAGGAAGGTTTTGACTGCAGGACTTTTACTTGCGTTGGAGGAGTCGGTTTTTTGGGGGGTTTTCTAGAAAGCCTCCTCTACCGCCGGATTATAATATCAGAAACATCCTAAAACCTCCCACATACATTCATGTGAGATTATTAAATAAGTTATTCTACGGCTAAAAATGTTGTTATTCAAATTTTAATGGGTTTTTGGGCCTTTGTGGTTCTTCTGTTTTTCTCTACATGGTTTCCACAGCAACAGGTACCTCAACAACTCAGGAAGGAGAAGATGACATTTTAGCAACGACTTAGCAACTACAGCAAATACTGCGATAAACTGTTCAAATATCTGGTTATAATGACTCTTGTTGTTTTTTGACCCAATCCTTGAGGAGAGACCAGTAGATGCCAACTTTGGTCTTGACTTGGAACGAGTAGATCTCAGCCTTTGCCTTAAATTGAGACTTTTGGTCTCAAATCGATCCTTCAGAATAGTTGGTCAAAACTGGGTCCTCAACTTGAGGCTCGGTGGTCTGGAATCTGGCCTTGACTTTGGTTTTATTACTTTTGTCTGGCGATGACGTGAGACTGGTGGGTCTTAACTTTGGACTTAAATCGACACTTGTTATTCTCAACATTAGCCATAGCTCGAGGCTGACGGATCTCAACTTTAACTTTAATTTGAGGCTTCTTGGTCTTGACGACGACCTTGACACGAGACTTTTGGGTTTCGACTTAAGCCCTAAATAGAGATCAGCTGGTCATTTGACCTTTTTGGTCCTGACCTGGGCATGACTGGAAACTCCTAGGTCTCAATTTTTACCTTGACTTCAGGCTTATTGGTCTTGATTTTTGCCGTGTCAAATTATTGAGACTAGTTGTAGGTCGTCTTGGCTTTAGACAACTGATCTCAACTTTTGTCTTGGCTTTGCACTAGTGGTTCGCAAATTAAGCCCTAAATTGCCAGTTTTGGTCTGGACTTGGTTCTTCAGCATCATTGGTCTAGACTTGGTCCTGACTTGAAGGCGGCTGGTCCGCCCTATGGCCTTGACTTGAGACGTTTTGAGTCTAGTAGGTCTTGTTGAGTAGTAGAAGGTCTCGACTTGGTCCCTGACTTAAGGCTTATTGGTCCCAACTTTGAGACTAACATGAGGTTTGTTGGGACTAACAGATATGTTGAAACTAGTAGCGGGTCTAGATTCTGATCTTGACTTGAGACTCGTTGATATGATCGCATCGGTCTTCTGACTAAAATCCTTCACCTGAATCAAAGATTTAGTCTTGGTGGTCATTCCCTGCCCACTGAGCCACACCCCTGCTCCTGTCTGTCAACGAGGCGTTCAGGTCCAGGTTTCCTGTGAGTCAGAGGCAGCTTCATTATGTTGGACCCGTCTGTCAGCGCCCACCTTATCTACCTGTGGATCCGTCTCTGGCTCACTGTGTCCTGCTGTCAGACGTGACGACAGCCAGTCCTGGCTGCCAGCTGCTACGCTCACTGCGTTTGTTCTACTAAACACTCGTTTGGCGTTTGTGTGCCGCGTTCAAGACCAGCTGCTGATTCCGTTCATGTGAACACAGAGAGCTGGAGCTGTGCGGTGGAGAACGGAGGGATTTGTGTCCATCAACAGCTGACGAAGGAGAAAGAGCCTCAGATGTTTGGTAGACCTCCTGACCACAGACTCTACTTCATATTAAAAGATATATATAAAAACATATAAAAAAACGAAATGAGATTTAACAATAATGAAATCATTCGGAGCCTTCACTTAAAACTAGTTGGTCTCGACTTTGGCTTAACGAGTAAATGTTGGATTCGGCCTTTACTTGAGACCGGTTGGACTTTTTCTTGGGTCTTGACATCACTTGAAGCTAGTTGGTCGGTTGGACGCTTACATTGGTTCAAGTTAGCTGAAATAGCTGCCATTAGCTAACTTTCAATATGAGAAAATGAATGAATTAACATTAACTATGCTGGCTGACATAAGCTAAGCTAAGCAATAACAGCTAACATTAGTTAACTCAAGCCATGGTGGCCGACTTTAGTTAACCTTAACCACGATAGATCATTTTACCTTACTTTTGCCTTGATAGCTAACATTAGCCATAATAGCTAGCATTAGCTAACTTAAGCTGTAATAGCCGACATTAACTAATTGAACAGAACCATCTCCAGCTGAGAATCATCAGCAAGGCAAAAGAGCTTGAGGTGGTCTTTTGGGGGGTGCAGAAGGACCACAACCCCGATTCTCATTCAGGAGGAGGAACGGGAGATCGTGGACTCCTAAAAGTTCTAGGGTCTGCACCTTAACAGAAGACTTGGCTGGAAGGGCAACACTGAGAAGACAGGATGTTTCTTTCCCAGGAGGCTCAGCTGGGAAGGAGGTTTCAAGGCAAAGGTATTCCTTTGTGCCAACAGCTGTAAGACTTGATAACAGTGACTGAAGCCCCCCTCCACCCACTTCAGCCATTATTCCTGTGTTTAAGTATGGTGAAGCAACACGGCTAAAAAGAGGGGCGGGGCTTATCACGATTACCATTATTACATCAGAGAAACATTTTCACACTTATTTCACTTGAATCCAAAATGATAAAACTGGTTATATTTTTTGGGGTGAATCTTAGGACAACCCCAGGAGAAACGAGGGTCTTCCAGACTTCCGTGATGTCGACGGGGGGGCGATCGGATGTGGGCGGAGGAAACGTGTTCCTCAGACAGCGCCATGTGAGCACATACAGTCTCCGTACAGTACAGACATGTAACAGTAGCTGGTGGGAAAGGAAGGGCGGCGCTGTGTGAGCCGCGCTACTGCAGTCTGATCCCGAGGAGGATTTAATTATAGAAGGAGCTCTTCAACATGATATCTGCCGCTAAGTCCTGCAGTCTTCTGGGGAACCAGAAGTCCTGTGAGGTCCAGATGTGTCCAGAATGTTGACCGTTTCCACGTTTGTCAAAATCAAAGAGAGAGTCGAAGACAGCAACAATATGATAAAACCATATCAGTGATATTCATAGATTTCTCACCTCCAGCAGGGGTCAGAGGTCATGTGATCTCTAACCAAAGATTACTCAGTCTAACGAAAAAACCACGAACCGCAAAAGACGTCAAACTGTAAGAAAAGACAACAGACAGAAACAAGAGACAACAGACAGAAACAAAAGACAACAGACTGCAACAAGAGACAACAGACAGAAACAAAAGACAACAGACAGAAACAAAAGACAACAGACTGCAACAAGAGACAACAGACAGAAACAAAAGACAACAGACAGAAACAAAAGACAACAGACAGAAACAAAAGACAACAGACAGAAACAAAAGACAACAGACTGCAACAAGAGACAACAGACAGAAACAAAAGACAACAGACAGAAACAAAAGACAACAGACAGAAACAAGAGACACAGATAATACATTTAAATATTTATTTACATGATGTAGAATTATTTATGATAAATTAATAATAGCACTTGAATGAATGATTATGATTGACATCAACATCATTTCAAAGCAACAGCACCGCTGTAAGGCAAAGGTACTTCTTAATGGCAGCAACGCAACTTCACAGCAAAGACACCACTTTAAAACAACAACACAACTTTACGACAACAGAAAAACTCTACAAGAACGACATCACTTTATTTCAACGACATCACTTTATTACAACGACATCACTTTATTACAACGACATCACTTTATTACAACGACATCACTTTATTACAACGACATCACTTTATTACAACGACATCACTTTATTACAACGACATCACTTTATTACAACGACATCACTTTATTACAACGACATCACTTTATTACAACGACATCACTTTACAGACACAACACCAATTAACCAGGATGCAACTTTTCGACAATGATCTCAGTTTGCATTAGTTTTCCTTCGGGATCAATAGTATTCAGTATTTTTCTACTCTAATAAGAAAACCGTTTTACAGCGATATCACAACTTTACCAGTTTCACCTAATCAGTCTCAGCAAAGTCATCAGCCGCCAACACCAGCTCCAGCAGCAGCACCGGTGTCTGGACTCTGCAGCTCATGGTCACAATCTCCCTGAAGATTCTGTGTGCCAGCAGCATTCTGTCCGACTAATTATATCATAATTATCTTTATTTTCTTCTCCCATCCCTCCTGAAGCTTCAGCAGCTCAGGTGCCGTCCAGATCAGCCATGCTTTCTCTCCTCTCAGCCCCGGTCAGGATTTTAATCTCATCAGCAAACACGGGCCGGCGGAGCACCGTCATCCCCGTCGAAACTCCAATAAGGTCGTCTTCCTCGCTGTCTGGTCCGTAGCCTCGAGAGAGAAAACTAATAAACTCACTGTTGATGTAAAGAAGCAAAGGGAGAGACGAGGCAGTAGCTGGTGAGAGGACAGGATTTATTAAACCTCTGGTGCCTGTGCTGGCTGCTAGCGTAGCATGTCGCTAAGTGTTTGCTCCATGTCTAATTTATGAAGTCAGCATGAATGATTGATGCACAGGTGTAAATGGCGCTTCAGAGTTTAGCCTCGACTAACTTAGCGGTGGCCGACCTCACCTGAGTGCCAGGTGGCTCAGTGACAAGCTGCTTCTTACATAACGCAGTATCTTCACACACTCCAGAGTAGTGGTGTGTACTTTTACCGTGACCCAGAGTGTATGATGGTGAAATTTGCTTCTGTGCGGCAATTATGATTTCAACAGAAGTTAGTAAATTACAACCTGGAGTAAAATTACCTTTAAGTTGCATTTAAAGGAAAAGTTCATTGTCATGATAATGAAGATATACGCAAAAACTTTCAACATCAACACCGCTTTATGGCAGCGACACCACTTTACGGTAACAACCCCACCTGCAGACATGTGCATTATGACACTAATACCGCTCTCTCAACGGTGTGGCTCAGAGCAGGCCAACCATTTCCACATTTTCTGGGATTGCCCTAAACTACGTTTTTCATTGACGTAAACATTAAGCTCAGTATCAAGAGTCAAAATGTAATAGAATTTCGAGACTATAACTGGGCCATGATGTCTTCTTCATTCTTTTTGTCCGACTCAACTGGTTGGGCACATTTTGAGTCTCTATTTCTAATGTGACTGAACCTGTTTATGGTACGAACCAGTCACAGCTTGTATATGCTAAAGAGGAGGGGGCCAAGGATGGAGCCCTGGGGGGCACCTCCGGTCAAAAGGGGCCAGTTAGGAGGAGGCATTAACCATGGATATTGACCTCTGACCTGTCGTGGCATGGACTCTGAAGGTGTGGTATCTGGTACCAAGGCGTTAGCAGCAGCTCCTTTCCGTCCTGCTGGTTTGTGAGGCAGCTTCGGGACAAAGCGTCAACTTCCTGTTTAATATATCCCACCCAGTGATGGCTAACAGACCTCACCTCTCAGTGGTTATGATTATGGCGGAGGTTTTGTGTGTCTTGATGAACAGCAGGACCGCTGGAGGACTTGTCGCGTTCCCCGCTAACATGGAGACCTGGAGTCCATCTACTGTTAATTCTCGGAGGATGTCAGCTGAGGGCGGTGCGCTGACCCAGACTCTATGATTGAACACTCATCTATCATGGATGAGTCCTGAGCAGAACGGGCCAATTTCAGACACAAAGTTCTGCGTCCAGGAGCCAAGAGAGGAGGAGGTGGGTTTGGGAGGGCGAATGTGGTGGTGGGGGGGTTAAATGATATGGAGGAGGAACAGGAGGGTGAAAGCTTTTTGATCGATTTAAGAGGAAGAGGAGGAGGAAACGAAGGGTGGAGGTGAGTAGGGATAACAAAAAGGGATGAATCATCAATAAATCGCAATTGGCTTTCCAAAAACCACTCAAATTAAAAATGGTACCACAGCAGGTGAGCAGGCCGGCGGATCTCCATCTTTGATGTAGCGCGGATTCTCAGTTCTGAAATATATACTACTAGTAATCCTGTTTGCTCGGACCCCCAGTCAAAAATATGCAAAGTTGCGATGTGTGAGCAACCAATGGTAGTTTGCTGTGAGTGGCAGTGAGCAGCTAGTAGCATCTAGTAGATGTCAGAGGCTTATAGCGTTAAAAGCTATGGACAGATGGATAGGAGCTAAACAGTAGAGGCTAGCAGTAGTCAGCACCTACTAGCAGTTTTCAGTTAGCAGCAGTTAGTAGTATTGTAAAGCTAGTAGGCATCTGCAGCAGTTTAAAGCTAATAGCAGTTATAGCCTAGTAGCAGTTTGAAGCTAGTAGCAGTTTTCTCTAGTAGCAGCAAGAAGCTGGTAGCAGTCATCGGCAAGTAGTTGTCAGTAACTAGTAAGAGTTAGAAGCTAGTAGCAGATATCAGTTAAAATATATTTAATTTATAACCCACTTTACATTTGGATTAAAGTGCTAAGTGCATTTACATCTATAAAAAGCACTTAGAAGCTAGTAACAGCCAGCTGCTAGTTGCAGTTAACAGCCAGTAGCAGTTAGAAGCTAAAACAAATAAAGGCTGGAGACAGTAATAAGCACGTAGTCACTAGTAGTTAGTATCAAGGAGATGTTTGCAACATGAAGCAACCAGTAACAGTTAGCAGCAAGTAACGGTTTGAAGCTCGTATTCGTCTTTAGCAAGGAGCAGTAAGAAGCAAGAATATTACTGAAGCTAATAGCAGTTAAAAGGTAGTAGCAGCTAGTAGCGGCCAGCGGCTAGTAGCGGCTAGTAGCGGCTAGTAGCGGCTAGTAGCGAGTAGCGGCCAGCAGCTAGTAGCAGTTAGTAGTGAGTAGCAGTTACAAGATATTATCAGGCAACAGCTAGTAGCTGCAGAAATCAGCAGAAAATGTAAATGCTAGTCGGGGAACAAGCTGGATCCGAGGGAACATCTAGAATCTTGTTGGATCGCTGGAGGTCAGAGTCTCTCTGAGAGGAAGAGAGCAAAAATATGGTTTAAGTCTGGAATGAATTGACTGAAATTAACGGTAGAATTTGATGTTTAACATTTAAAAGACTGAAGCTTGACTTAAAAACAGGATCATGTGACCAAATATTATTAAAGACAAACGATCAGCTGACTAAAGTCACTGTGTCTTCTAAACAACACACTCACAATCACACAAAGACACACACATACACTCACACACACACACAGACACACACAGACACATATAAACAATCACACACAATCACACAAACATACACACACTTACACTCTCACACACACACACACACACACACACACACACACACACACACAAACACACACACATTTACACTCACTCACTCACTCACTCACACACATACACTGACACAAACACACTCACACAGACACAGACACACTCACACACACACTGACACACACACACTCCCACTCACACAAAAAAACACACACACTTACACTCACTCACACATATACACTCACACAAACACACTCAAACACACACACATATACACTTACACACACACTCACAGACACATACATACAATCACACACACAGACAGACAAACACATTAACACTTACACTCACAAACTTACACACACACTCACACACACTCACACACTCACACAGGAGAAGGTCAGTGGTTGGTCAAGCTCCATTAAATGGAGCTTGAAGGCAATTCCTTCTCACGCAACCCTGGATCTCAAATCCACTCATTCATAAACTGAACGTCTTCTGTGCTTCACCTGTTCAGAGGGTCGAGTCCTTCACAGGAAGTCACTTCACTCATACATCAAACTCACGCCAATCCCCCTGTCCTCAGACCCCCCATGCGCTCAGAGACCAAAAGACTCAGACTACAGTACCGACAACCAGGAACGCAATAATAAAGATAGAAGTTATAGAGGGAGAACCTCCGCCGGTGAGGCACCGGGAAATAAACCGAACCAAATACATGGAGTCAAAACTATAGAGGATAGAGGAGTGAAATATAAAGTTGTAAACATAACAAAGTCATGGTGTTAATGTTAAATGGTGGTGTTTTGTAAAGTTGTGTCTACACTGTTAAGCTGTGGTGATGCTGTAAAGTGTTGATATTGCTGTAAAATGGTGTTTTTGTTGCAAAATGTTGGCGGTAATATAAAGTGGTGTTGAAGTTGTAAAGTCGTGTCGATGATGTAAAGTGGTGTTAATGCAGTAAAGGGGTGTTGATGCTGTAAAATGGTGTTGGTGCAGTAAAGAAAAGTAGACACTGTAAAGAATTGTTTGTTCTGTAAAGTTTTAGTATTATTGAAAAGTGGGGTAAAGTTGTATTGATGCTGTAAGGTGGTGTTAGTGCTGCTGTAAAGTGGTTTCAATGATGTAAAGAGCTGTTGATTCAGTAAAGTGGTGTTTATCCTGGAAAGTGGAGTTGATAATGTAAACTGATGTCGGTGAAGTAAATTGGTGATAATGCAGTAAAGCTATGTTGTTTCTGTAATTAAGAGCTTGTGTTGTAAAGTGTTGGTGATGCTGTAAAGTGGTGTTGTTGCAGTAAAATAGTCTTGATGCTGTAAAGTGTAGTTGATGATGTAAAGTGGTGTTGTTGCAGTAAAGTGGTATTGTTGCTGTAAATCGGTCACCATGTTGTAAAGTGGTGTCGACCATGTCAAGTGCTGTTGTTACTGTAAAGTGGTGTTGATGCTGTGAAGTGGTGTCCATGCTCTAAAGTGCTGTTGAAGTGGTAAAGTGGTGTTGATGCTGTAAATCCGTGTTGTGCTGTAAAGTGGTTTTGATGATGTAAAGAGGTGCTGCAGGGGTGGTGTTCCTGCTTTAAAGGGGTGTTTATGCTGTAAACTGGTGTTTATTCTGTAAAGTAGTGTTGATGGTGTAAAGCGGTGTTGGTGCAGTAAAGTAGTGTTGATGATGTAAAGCGGTGTTGGTGCAGTAAAGTAGTGTTGATGATGTAAAGCGGTGTTGGTGCAGTAAAGTAGTGTTGATAGTTTAAATTGGTTATGGTCCTGTGAAGTTGCGTTTTTGCTTTGAGGTGGTGCTTTTGCTGTGAAGTGGTATTGGAGATGTTAAGAGTTACTGTAAAGTGTTGTTCATGCTGTAAAGTGGTGTTGATGCTATAAGGTGGTGTTTGTGCGGTAAAATCATGTTGATGCTGTAAAGTGGTGTGGGTGATGTAAAGTGGTGTTGATGCTGTAAAGTGATGCGGATGATGTAAAGTGGTGTTGATGCTGTAAAGTGGTGTTGATGCTGTAAGGTGGTGTTGATGCTGTAAAGTGGTGTTGATGCTGTAAAGTGGTGTTGATGCTTTAAAGTGGTGTTGATGCTGTAAAGTGGTGTTGATGCTTTAAAGTGGTGCGGGTGATGTAAAGTGGTGTTGATGCTGTAAGGTGGTGTTTGTTCTTTTAAGTGGGGGTGATGGTGTAAAACAGGGGTGTCAAACTCAATTACACAGGGGGCCAACATTTAAGATGAAGACCCCATCAAGGGCGGAGTAGGACTGATATTAGTCCTTGTTTCCTTTGAGGTATGAGAGTTTTATCTTTATTTTATAGATTCTGAACAAACCCACAGACTAGAAAAGGTTGTCGTAATAAAAGAGAAGAAAGGGCCGATTCCACTGTGATGGCGTCGTTCTCGCTGGAATAAAGGCGACTGCACCGACACATGTTGAACGGCTGGGGCCTGAACGCACCTCGCCAGTTAATTATGACGTGCGATCTATGGTACTAATAAACACGTCTGACACACAAGTACTTTTACAATTGATCGTTTTAAAAACAAAAACACTCTCATCTATATCCCCTCCCAGATTCCTCAGCAAATCTTCTGATGATTAGCCTAAAGTTTATTAGAGCGACTGGATAAACGCTGATATCTGACAAAAGAGGAGCGGGGAGGAGAACTGGAGCGCTTGATTGACGCGCCGGCTATCGCAGTGCATTTTGGGAGTTGTAGTATCTGTGGTGTTTCTGCTGTATACCAGCGGGCCAGTTATTATATTTAAATATTGTCTTGTCGATCCTGTAAAAAAATGCTGATGCTGTAAAGTAATGTTGATGCTGTAAAGTAATGTTGATGCTGTAAAGTAATGCTGATGCTGTAAAGTAATGCTGATGCTGTAAAGTAATGTTGATGCTGTAAAGTAATGCTGATGCTGTAAAGTAATGTTGATGCTGTAAAGTAATGCAGATGCTGTAAAGTAAAGTTGATGCTGTAAAGTAATGTTGATGCTGTAAAGTAATGCTTATGCTGTAAAGTAATGTTGATGCTGTAAAGTAATGTTGATGCTGTAAAGTAAAGTTGATGCTGTAAAGTAAAGTTGATGCTGTAAAGTAATGCTGATGCTGTAAAGTAATATTGATGCTGTAAAGTAATGTTGATGCTGTAAAGTAAAGTTGATGCTGTAAAGTAAAGTTGATGCTGTAAAGTAATGTTGATGCTGTGAAGTAAAGTTGATGCTGTAAAGTAATGTTGATGCTGTAAAGTAATGTTGATGCTGTAAAGTAATGTTGATGCTGTAAAGTAAAGTTGATGCTGTAAAGTAATGCTGATGCTGTAAAGTAAAGTTCATGCTGTAAAGTAAAGTTGATGCTGTAAAGTAAAGTTGATGCTGTAAAGTAATGTTGATGCTGTAAAGTAATGTTGATGCTGTAAAGTAAAGTTGATGCTGTAAAGTAATGCTGATGCTGTAAAGTAAAGTTGATGCTGTAAAGTAAAGTTGATGCTGTAAAGTAATGTTGATGCTGTAAAGTAATGTTGATGCTGTAAAGTGTTTTCTATGACGTAAAGTTTTGTCTATGCTGTAAATTAGTAATGATAAGGTAAAGTGGTGTTGATGTTGTAAGTTTGGTTAATGCTGGTGGTGGTGTTGAGGACTCTGAGTCTTAAATGGGTATAGCTGTAAAGACTCCTGGATCCATGGAGTAGCTGGTTCCTCTGTGGTTCCCCCCGGGAAAGCTGGAGCTCAGGGTCTCAGTTTGATCTGGCGAGGACAACGATGAGATATCTTCCAGTAGAAATTATAAGGAAACCTTTTGCCAAACTTCTAAGCCCAGCCCGCTGGTGTGGAGTCCGGGTCGTGGTTTTCTATAAATCTGAAATCAGAACATGTTCCACTTCTGAAGAGATTCTTTTTCACACTTTTAGTGAGGAAAAGGAAGTAATCAACTACTTCCTCCTGCAGTAGAAGTTAGCGTGGCCCTCTGTGAACTCGGAGGGCGTCTGGGACTTCCCTGCTTGTCTGGGAAATGTCAGTTGACTCAACACGGTTACCTATATATAGACGCACACACACATACACACAAACACACACACACACACACACACACACACACAGGGAATTTCATCATTGGTCAATGTGTGTGTTTGACTCTCCACCTTTTATTTAATTTTCTATCCTCCCAGACTGCATCGGTCCGCTCTGAATTATTAATGAGGTCTCACACACACACACACACACACACACACACACACACACACACACACACACACACACACACACACACACACACACACACACACACACACACACACACACACACACAGAGTTAGAGTACGTCTCGATCAATAAGTCCTCTCCTCCTCTTCTCTAAAACACAGCTCCAATAGGAGAGAGGTTATAATGTGATAACCCCATGTGAGGAGTGGAGGATCCCCCTTACTGAGACACTGGTGATAGTGGCGACGCTGAATATTGGAGACACTGGTGACACTGGAGACTTTTTTGTCAGTGGAGACACTGGTATCAGTGAAGATGGTAATAGTGTTGATATTGGTGATGGTGATGGTTCTGGGCACAGAGGAGACACTGGTGCTAATGGCGAAGGGGTGACACTGGTGATAGTGGTGAAGGGGTGACACTGGTGATAGTGGTGAAGGGGTGACACTGGTGATAGTGGTGAAGGGATGATACTGGGGATGGTGGTGATACTTAGGATAGTGGAGACGCTGGTGATGGTGGAGACATTAGGGTTACTGGAGACACTGGTGGTATTGATAGTAGTGATACTGGGGGTGGTGAGACACTGGTGTTAGTCGGGACCTTGGTGGTAGTAGTGATGATGGTGAAACCGGGGATAGTGGAGGCACTGGTCATAGTTGTGACTTTGGTGACACGGAAAACACTGACAAACACTGGTGACATTTCTAGGACATAGATAAACATGTTAACAAATAGTTTTTGACTTTCACTGTTAAATGGCTGACTTCCTGTTGATATTCATCTTCTTGAGTTAGCCAGTGACTGCTACTAGAAGTAAACTTCTACTAACCTCTAACGGCTACTAGCTGCTCACTACTACCTGCAATTGGTAGTAGCTACTAACTGCTACCAGTTGCTAACTGTTAGTCGCCGCTAACTGATAAAAGCTGCTAGAGGATAGCTGCTACTAGCTTCTGTCTGTAGCTGCCGACTGTTGCAGCTTCCCTCGTCCACAATCACGCAACAACTAACATCCATTATGTTAGTTGACGAACAGACGAACGGACAAATGGAGGTCGGTGAAGAACAGCAAGAAAAGATAGTAAGATAAGTTGAATAAGGAAAAATGAGTAGCAATAAAATAGATAAATAAATAAAAAAAATTACAGGTGTTATCATAAAAAAAGTTAAAGTAAAAATCACAGTCACTTGGTAGTTATTTACATAATAATAATAATAATAATAGTAATACATTTTATTTATAACGCACTTTACATCTGGCTCAAATCTCAACGTGCTAACTCTAACTGCTTTAACTCCTGAGTTAAATATCCTGATAGCAGAGGGAATAAAAGGATGTGGAGTATCAGAGGTACGTAATAGAGGCGCCCTGAAGGCATCACCGTGAACTCAGGAGACAAGACATGAGAATAATCTTAGCTTTCTTTATCACTTGACTCTCCCTGAGGGAACGTAAGGAAACCCATGAGCTTAGAGCCAAACACAACAACCCTGTTCAGGCTCCATTAAAACAACATATAGAAGAAAAAGATAAACGCTAACTTAAGATCGTCTCACTCACGTCGAAAGGGTTCAGCTTCCTCATCAGACGGATTCTTTTGTTTGTCCTCATTTGACTACAGAGTCCGTGTTAATCTCAAACTTAAGATCAAAGTCAAACACAGCTCCTGGTTATTAGTAAGATTCCACGGTCTTCCCCGTAGATGGCGCTAGTTTCATGTCCTGTGTTGTGTCTGAGGTCAACAACCATTTCCTTTGTTTTTGATACATTCAGGGTTAGGGTCATCATCACACCACTTAACAAACTCAGATAATGCCGCCAGAAACCTGTTCTCCTGAAACGTCAGCCTACATGAAGAATAGAAGGGGAACAACACAGATCCCTGAGGGGAACCAGTGGTTGACACAGTCTTGTTGGACATTTTTACCATTCACTAAAACCTGCTGGACCCTCAGAGTGAGCAGTATGAGTTATGGGTCACCAGCTAATTACCACTAGTTGGTGACCCATACTCGCTGTTAACTGCTTTTAGAAGCCGGCTCTTTGTAGCCACTAGCTGCTACTAGCTGCTAACTAGAACAAACTGCTACTAAATCTCCCGGTTGTGAGCTGTACACATAATACGTTGTTTAAATTCCCACCTGGTGTTTATACAGGTATCTGATTCGCCTCTTTTTCTACCTCATGGTGGTTTCAGCGCTCATGATGTAAACAGAACCGAACAGACCCGGGTCATCTGCATAGAGGTTTTTGTTCAATATAGACTGTTTTGTTTTCAGTTTCCGTCCATCCAGAATGATATTAGCCCTGAGGCTCCACTCCAGCCCATCCCCACACCAGAGTCCAGTGAAGACTTTTATTGTGAAAGGGAATAAAGGTCTGTTGGTTGATAGTTTCAGTAAACCTGAGGGTAATGTGATATTAATGAAAACCAAAGCGTGGTCGTAGGATTCTGTGCGTTTTCTGTTTACCCGATGGGATTTAAAACAAAGTCTCCCCCAAGTCTATGCGCCCCCCTCGCCCCCCTTCACCTCCTGACAACTTATTGATTTTTCCACCGCTGGATGTGTGTGAGAGTTTCCCGTCTTTGCAATGCACTGTAAATAAGTCAGCGCAATTACAGCTCAACCTTCGCCCCAGAGAGAAGACGAGTCAAAGAGAGAGAAGAGGAAGAGAAGGAGAGGTTCATGGAATTTCATCAAACTAAAACATGGATGAAGATGAGAGGAAAATTAAAACAATGGTTGTTATTCTCGATAGATCTACTTGAGTCGATTAATCTGCACCAAATTGGACTAAATTGGATCAATGATCAGGAACTTATGCCCTCAAAACAGTGTTTTCCATAGAAAAACTCCCCCTAGTGAGTAAATTATGAAGTATTAGAGGGAAATATGATATAATCAAGATGGAGCTCCTCGAGTCAAATGCACCAAATTTGGACTAAATCGCACCAATGGCTGCGAGGTTCTGGCCTGAAGAGTTTGGAGCTAAAGCTCCTCCTACTGTTGGAAATTTTCAACCAACTTTTCCCTAAATGTTTCCACTTTCTCCTCGCCCTAAAGTCTATGTGGGTATAAAATTTGAAAATGATCAATGGAATTGTTTTGGAGTTATCGGGCTGAAGCGAAGGTCATCGCCGAGGACGATTCTGGAATACCCCCAACTTTGTGGGAATATAATAATATAATATATATATCATATATCATAATGTGTATATCATAATAAAATTATAATACCTAGTTGAAGACGGTAACTTCCTCTCCTATGACGGAATGAGAGAAAAACTCAAACTGGAGGGACACGGCCATCTTTGGAAATATTGCAGACTAGATCCTATTATGGGGTACGTTCACTCCGGTCAGGAAAAGACCCCATTAGACTCCACCTACTGCCCTCAAAGGGCCTGATCTACCAAAACCTGTTTAATCTTGGAAGCGCCCACAAACAAATGAGGATTGCTTCAGTCAAACATGCTAAACGGTACAGAAAGTCACTTTAGTAGGTCTGCTTAAAGGAATATGTGATATCGGGTGTTTCTGCCCGAGTGTGGAAAATACAGGCAGCAGACTAGAGTCTAGAGGAAATCTTTGGAATCTTGTCATCACACAAACCGAGGCCTAAGTCAGTTATTAGTCACTGAAACTCTGACATTGCATCTGTTCATATCCCTCACCTGAATTAGGGCCACAGGGAAATGAAAGAATTACCATATATTATACATTTTCAAACAGACAGAGATCCCCCAAATCCCCGCAGTCCCGAAGTTCATTCAAAAAGAAATCCAACATAAAGTTCATTTCGTTTAAAGTTCATTTCGGTTCCGTTCAAACAAAAAGATAGTCCAATGAAAATAATCCACCACAAGTTTTCCTCAGTCCTCTTAAATGATGTTTAATTTCAAAACCAAAAGGAAATAAGTTGAGACTCCTGTGTCTCGTTTAATATAATCTAATCTTTGCGCGATATGTTCCACGTCCGATATGCTGCAATCTTCTTAACTAAAATTAAAACATTTATAAATGGATTGAACTTTGTAACATTATTTGCTTCCTGCTTATTATTCTCTGAGTCTGTCTGTGTCTGTGTCTGTGTCTAGTTCTATGTCTGTGTCTATGTCTGTGTCTATGTCTATGTTTGTGTCTATGTCTATGTCTGTGTCTAGTTCTATGTCTGTGTCTGTGTCTGTGTCTATGTCTATGTCTGTGTCTAGTTCTATGTCTGTGTCTGTGTCTATGTCTATGTCTGTGTCTATGTCTATGTCTGTGTCTAGTTCTATGTCTGTGTCTAGTTCTATGTCTGTGTCTAGTTCTATGTCTGTGTCCGTGTCTATGTCTATGTTTGTGTCTATGTCTATGTCTGTGTCCGTGTCTATGTCTGCGTCTGTATCTATGTCTATGTTTGTGTCTATGTCTATGTCTATGTCTGTGTCTAGTTCTATGTCTGTGTCTGTGTCTATGTCTGTGTCTAGTTCTATGTCTGTGTCTAGTTCTATGTCTGTGTCTGTGTCTGTGTCCGTGTCTATGTTTGTGTCTATGTCTATGTCTGCGTCTGTGTCTATGTTTGTGTCTAGTTCTATGTCTGTGTCTAGTTCTATGTCTGTGTCTGTGTCTGTGTCTATGTCTGTGTCTGTGTCTATGTCTGTGTCTAGTTCTATGTCTGTGTCTGTGTCTATGTCTGTGTCTATGTCTATGTCTGTGTCTATGTGTATGTCTAGTTCTATGTCT
>VRLP01004385.1:0-49747 GCA_009660295.1 Lophius piscatorius | reverse complement strand
TGTGTGTGTGTGTGTGTGTGTGTGTGTGTGTGTGTGTGTGTGTGTGTGTGTGTGTGTGTGTGTGTGTGTGTGTGTGTGTGTGTGTGTGTGTGTGTGTGTGTGTTTGCAGTGGGATTTTAATGAGTGGGCCCAGCTGGGCTTGTGTGGATCTATGAGTGTGTCTGTGTGCGTCTCGCTGGATATAAAGTACCTCTTCTCGCTGTTGTCTCGCCACTTAGATGTGAACACAGGCTGCTTGTGTTAATATTTGACAGTGTAGATTCATAGATTGGTGATGAGGGGTTTGCAGATGATAGGAGAGGGATACCACCAAAACGGTCCCAAATTACAGTGTGTGAAGTGATTGGCAGTCACTACATCTGAAGAGGGTTCTGCCGTCTGTCTCCGTTAGTGGCTATTCAGACTGGGATTAGCATTAAAAGAGCCCTAAATATTCTGCGTTGGGGTGTGCATCCTACTAAATTTTATTGTGAAAGGATGACTATGATGCAAGAAATCAATTCTGAGTTTTCCATCTGTGAGAGCCAAGGTTTACCTGCACAACAGCTTTAATATAGTTCCACGTAATACTATGAGTAAGGATAAAACAACAACTCTGTCTGTGATCAGAAAGAAAGTTGCTTTTACTTAGCTTCTTATCCAATTCCAACTTATTTGACAAATCCTTCTTGTAGTTGAAGCCGAGAGCTGCAATGTTGGAAATTATCTATTACCTCCACCAGGGAAGGAGGTTACGTTTTCACCTATAAGGTGAATAAGTTTGTAGAAATGGAACATTTTGATTTTAACAGTAACATTTTATAGGGTTTGGCATAACTTAGAAATGATTATATTAAGGTGATGTAAATGTTTTGCGGAATTAAAATAGAACAAAATGAAATAATAAGCTGTTTGGATTTGTGACATCACAAGTACCTGTGTTCTCTTGATTCCTTGGATGTTTCTTTGTGGGTGGAGCTGGGGTTTCAGTGGACTGAACAGAGACGTTGCAGTGGAAGGTGCAGGAGGCGACAACTTACAGAGTATTTGAGAGATACTCAGAGAGTTTGTTGGAGTTGTAAGTAGATTTAGAGGGTGGTAACTGTTATGCCTTGGCGGAGGTTTCAGCTCTTTGGGTCTGATTTACTAAGATCCCAAATGGTGAGCACTAAATTGTGTGTGCATTTTCACAATTTGCATGTTTGATTTGCGTTTAGTTTGTGAATATGTGGGTGATCTAGGAAGAATAATTATGTGAATGATGACAGATCCAAACATGGCGGAGGCGATACCATTTAACTGAAGGATCTTGCGTGCGTTACTAGTTTTCGCCTTGGAGAGTTTGGATGGAGAGCAGAGTGACCGGGTAAAAGACATGCCTCTAACCACGACTGAGCAGCAGGTGCAGCTCTGTGTGATAGGCGGACGTCCACAATAAGACGCACACATTTTTCTCCTGAATATATTTATTTAGGAGAAAGATATACTTATCATATTTAGCTAATGAAAAATGTATGTGCTTCATTTTTATATGTTTTGCTGAATATTTTTGAGTTATAGTCTTGAAGATGGATTCATCCATTGTGCAGGAGGTGATCTCTGTCTGCGCTCAGGCACTCCTGCAACAGAGAGACCACTTGTTGATCCGCGCTGGATGCGTTGAGTGATGGAGGATGGGGTACAGCAAGTGGGTTTCTCAATCGACGCATCCCACGATGTATTATTAGGGGAATGGAGAGGGACGGGGGTGCAAAGGAGGAACGCACAAAGACACACACGTGGCCAGATTTGCCTCCTCGCCGTTCTTCTTCAACCAGTGATGTTTGGCAATGTTGTGCAAATAACGGTCCAAACAACGGAACCAGGTTTTCAGTACTGCTTGTGCAACGCTGTGCCGATTTTGTCCTTTCAAAAGTACAGACGCAATCTCAAGTTCCATTATTTTCTTCAGGCTGAGTAAATCACATTGTGTGTGAGGAATAAATCTATTTGCATTGACTCTTCCCAGTATTTTGCAGGCACAATTTTGTATATGTATTAAGGCAAACGTACTAAATGAATAACACATGTTATTTTGCACATTTGACGGACGTAATCCTCGGTGCTCACCGTTAGTAGGTCTGCCTGCTTATTTAATTTGCATGCTATCAAGTTTGCTCACACGTTTTTACACACACACACCATTAGTTAATCAGGTCCTCTGAGTGCTTTTTCTATTTTTCTGCTGTTATCACAAGATGATAAATTAATTATCTCAACATTGAGAGAAAGTTTGTTTGCATTGCATTTATGTTTATCAGAGATTATGAGACTCATGGCTGCACACATACGTGGCATCTTAACAACTGATTGATGATGAAAATATCTAAACAGGGAGCTTCCATTAATGATAATCACATAGGATCCCACTTCGACCGAGGTCTAATACAGGCAGAGGTCGTACCGCGTCTAACAATCAGATCAGTCGCTGTTGTTTACCAGCGAAGGCCGGCGAGGAGGTAACTTTACAGGACCGGAGTGCCTTCATCAATAACTCATCAGCAAAACATCGTCAATTCACAACTGACACCTCTTTTGTAGACAACGAGCCACCGTCTCCTTTTATTGATGGGAGCCGTCCTGTCAGCTGGTCTCTTCACGCCGCCCAGCTGTCCGCTGCGTCTACTGGGAGCAAAATGGAGGAGAGAAAGTACAGAAGATTAACTGATGTACAGTCCAGCCAAATCACTCCACATATCATGGCTGTTATTGGTTCTAATACAGAAATACAAATATGCTTTTCTATAGTTTTCATTTATTTCTTTTAAAATGTTCTCACTCTGGATACTGCAGTGTCAGAAAATTCAGGAAAACTATTTGGGATCTCCTAGAGATTAATCTACAGCGGCAGCTATGCACATATGTACTTTTATGTAATTATGGAGAGTGGGTATGGCTGTTGCCTCAAAGCGAGAAGGTACCAGGCTCAAATCCCCCCCATGCCTGCACCTTTCTGCGTGGAGTCAGCACCTTCTCCCCTACAGTCCAAAACATGAATTAGAGGTGAACTGATGACTCTTTATTCCCTGTAGGAGTGAATGTGAGTGGCTGTTTGTCTCTTTGCAACCCTTAACAGAATAGGCGGTTACAGATAATGGATGAAGGAATGAATAATTATACCCCCGAAAAGTTGAAGATATCATGTAATCTTCATCACCGCCGCAGCTCCTTCGTATTACGTAAGGGAATAACACAAAAACTAAAATGATTGAATTTGAATGATAAAACATGATTAAGTCACTCTAATACACCAGAGTGTCCACCAGCTACATCAACCATTAAGAGTCATCATTAGGTTAGACAAGAAAAATATGTATTCGAATTAAAAGTTATTAAAAGTTAACCAAAGTTGTCACCAGTAAAAATTGATGAAAATAGTTTAGCCTATGAGTTATTGTTTAGGAAAGTTTGATATCTTTCAATCTTCACTGAAGTCCCATAACACTAGCTTTGTCCCTGCTCGCCTTCTCCACAGGATGGCAAGGAGTGATCTGAATTTTACAACTAACAAAGATACATTATACAATTTCTCTCTGTATTAAACCTTGAGCATCACTTTTATCCTGAATGCGGTTTTATTTTTGAATAAAATGTGTGGGTTAAGAGTTTTTCCCACAGGTTGAAAATGCACTTGGGGTGGTGGGTGACACAGCACAGCGTGTAACGGATGGGCTCACTAATAAACTAATCAAACAAATGCTTATCACTAGCTGCATTTAAATATTTTGATAATAACATAAAATAATAAAATAATTTGATAAATTGACACAATGTTGATTTAGATCCGGAAACCTAGTTGGTTCTTCGAGGTAGGGGTATGTCCTGACTTCACATTTTCCAACAGGAAGACACCCCCTAAAGTGGTAAAACAGTAGGAGGAGGAACTGAAATCAGGGGTAAAACTCAAATAAAAGACAGTATTTGAAATGGATCCTTTCACCATACCTAAGAACAAAAGGTCCCTGGATATTGGTATGTGGCCAGATGAACAATACCGTACATGAGGGCATACAACATCTCTGATATGTTTGTCTTGATGCAACTGGCATCTATTGACAAAATTAGAGTGACAACAACACCAATGAATATTCTGGTTCTATGTGGTAAGGTTAGCTGAAACATCTTTTGATCGCTATTTGGAGAAACATGTTTGCAGGCTGCAGCAATAGAGGAGGTATGGAGCACAATGGCTGACTGTGTACCTCACTGTTGTACCCTACATCATTAGAATGTGCCTGACCTATAATAACTACAGTCTATTATATACTATATACTATCTGTACTCAGTGCCGGGATTATAGCTGTTGCTACGAACTGTAGTGATCCTTGAGCTTCTCTGTCTTTAGCTGTCGGCAGACGGTCTAAAGAGAGCTCTGATTTCATGTTATTTTGCACAATCATTCCCATTTTAGCTGTGTTTTTAGGGCACTCAGGATGAATGGAGGAACTTTCTGTGACTCAGCAGATGTAACATCATGGACTCCAGCATACTGTCACAACACATTGGTTGAACGCTATGTTGCAACCATCTAAAAATGGATGTAGCGTTGTCCTGGAGAATAGGTCATCAGGCGGCCAGCCAGCCTTCACGGAGTGATTCATCTCTTAAATTGTTCTGCTGATTGGTTATTTTAATATGAGCTTAACAAAATAAACCTAAAATAGCTCCAAAAAATAACAGGTGTATTTGAATAACCTCGATCTCTATGGAGTGGTAAGACCTAAAATAAGTTACTTATCAGTGTCAGTTACATTCTTCCTGTACTGTGGGTGAATAATCTGTGATGAAACACAAGAAATACCAATATTTCTATCCTGGCCTTCTTTTTTTAGCTAAAAAGGGCGATGACATCATTAAACTGTAGCACTATGACATAAAACAACAATTGAATTGCTCAAAAACTTTTTGATAACTACTGCATCACCAGGAAGACTCTCCATTTGGCATAGTTGGATAGACAATGGACCCAAAATCTTTATTTTCTATACATATATTATATTTTGCTTTAGTAGTTCATATTTTAGTCACAGTGGTAGTTTCTTCTTTTTTTATGAATGACACTGTTTTAAGCCATAACCTCCTAATTGTTGGTCCAATTTAGTCCAACTTTGGTGAATATGAATCGACTCAAGGGTTCAATCATATTTTACTCTAAAAGTTCATCTTTTTTACTCACAAGAGGGAGCTTTCTTTCCAAAAAATACTGTTTTTCAGACTTACCTTCAGATTTAATTTGAGGGGTCCCAATTAGGGGGATTTCTTGTAATATGCAGAGGATTGGGGACTTTTCGGGATATATCCCTGCGCATTGGTCTAGTTATATAACAAATTTCAGATGTTTCTGAGGGTAGTTGGTTTCCTTTGGGTTCAAGGTGGGTGTAGTTATATTTGGATCTGAAAGAGGTAAACGTTGTGGAGGTTTATCGAATTTTTAAACACCTGCAGAGTATTCATGATCCAAGTATACATCCCAGACTTGGCTTTTGGTTTGTGTGTTGAGTGGGTTGTGTTGTTAAGGAGGTCTTTCAAAGTTTGGTGAAGTTTCAGTTGGACATAATGTATTTGCGTTTGGATAAATGTGAGGCCCCCACATAGAAGATACATTCAGGACATGATTGTTTGCAGTTTGTTTTCCTTTGTGCTTTGAGAAAAATTTAGGTCAGGTGTTTTAGAGCCCGTGTCCCATGTAACCTTGTTCTTTGTTTCGTCATCTCTTCTCTCATTTAATGGATCCCGGTGTTTCTGCAGCAGGAGAGAGTTGGCGCTTACCTGCCGCTAGTAACCTGTGTGTATGTGTGTTCGTGTGTGTTCGTGTGTGTGCCTGTGTGTCTGTGTGTGTCTGTGTGTGTGTTTGCATGAGCAGGCATGCGTCTTACTGGCTGGTCCTTATCGCAGTGCAGAGAGAGGCTCATTGCACTCTACCACAAAAAGACACAGAGCACAGAGTGAGCAGCTATCTCAAAACATAATAGATGACCTTGGAGATTTCCCTCAACGAAAAAGAACCAAGGGAAGCATTGTTTCTATGAAAAACCTCTCGCTCACACACACATTGGAACATTTATACGCCATGTCTGCTGTGCTGCAGCATGGTTGTTTACTGTGGCTGTGGTCATTTTTGAGGAACTGACACAGCAGTCGTTGGGGTGTTTGTGTCGGGGAGGCTCCAGCTGATCAGTTTCATCAATATGTCTATAAAATTATGTCTTCAAGCTTCCTCCTCTCCAACCGACAGCCAAGAACCCAAATTATCACCATTTAATATCATAAAGGACAAAGAAAAGCTGCAAACCTTGTGATTTATAAAGGCGGAACCAGCTAATGATGGACATATGTGCTTGAAAATGACTGATGCAATCAATCTTTAAAAAGTTGGCCACTTATTGTTTTTGCATTACCTCATCAATTAAGCAATAATCTGTTGCTGCTCCTAATATCTGTGTTTGGAAATATAAACAGTGTCTCCAAATGTTTGTCTAAAAGGTAATGGATTGGTTGCAACAAACAATTACAAATTTTGAGTGTGTCGCCTGGGTGTTTGTGTTTGTGTGCGTGTGTGTGTTTGTGTGTATCCTCTCGTCTTCCTCATGAGAGCAAACTGAGTTATATCTGCAGCATCAATCCATCATACTCATTAGCATATGATTTTGCTTTGATTAGCATATCTATTAATATGGAAATGAAACATCACTAATGCTGAGCCCAGACAGGTCGGTCGTGTGTCTCTCTCTCTCTCTCTCTCTCTCTCTCTCTCTCTCTCTCTCTCTCTCTCTCTCTCTCTCTCTCTCTCTCTCTCTCTCTCTCTCTCTCTCTCTCTCTCTCTCTTATATATATATATTTATATATATATTCACACACACACAAACAAAAAGAAATGCTCTACTTTGTCTTCAGGGATTATTGAAGAATTGATAGTTACGCTAAGGAGACATGATTGCCATGTAAATTTTACAGAGGACCGACGATGAAGATGTTGCCTGTTGTAGCTTACATGTCCCTGCTTCACCTCTGTTAGTGTGTGTGTCAGAGACCATGTGTGAGACACCATCAACCGAGGATGTCTACACAAGGGGTTTGCATTGATTTGTGTTACCTATGCTGAAGCAGGTGATAATTCGGTTCTTCAGACATTAATGTGGTACCCATACATCATCCTCGTAACATGTGGCAGGACTTCTAAGGTCATTGAAATGTTTTGCAGATTTGAAGGGAATAAGATTCTCCATAAAAGTTGACCTTAGTCATAATATAAAATAAGTCAAACCCCCAGATCTACTTAGTTTTTAGACCGTATCACTCAGATGATGCTGTGAAACACAGCGGAGCAGTCCTTACACAAAGAACATTTATGAAACTGAACTTATCAGCGAAATGACTCTTAATGGTCCTGCTGAATGAGGCCAAGGAGTAGCAGCTAGTTCAGGAACATTGAGCTGCAAAGTGATTATTGGCGGAATTAAGGAGCTCCAGCCTGCTTTTACTGACTGCATAAATGAATGATTGGGCACTGCGTGGAATATGTGACACTGGAACTACTTCCATGCCTGCTTAAACTACCATAGAGGTCCATAACTGTCAAACACACTTAATAATCTCTCCCTGATCTCTACGACTATCCACCCATTGAAGTCAACCTCACAGCCACAGGGCAAGATATCATAATAGAACTCATGTAGCCTCTTTCTTTTTACATTCTCCATTTGCTGCTTTACTGAATGCTTTCGGATAAGCCATCCTCAAATTTCCACATTTGTTTCATGCCACTCTGATGAACGAGGCTCAGCTCACACTGCACACATGGCAGTAGTGATTCGCTACACTAATATAGGATGTCTCGTCGCAGGTGGTGAGAACTGAACCGATCCTTTTAGTGCACAGGAATCCCCTCACACTCACAAAACTGGTTGCCAATGACAGCCTTGCCATTTGTCCACATGATATGTCAGACCCTCGGCACATTTCAGATGTCTGGCGCTGATATAATTAGATGTGTCACTGAAATACATCTGGGTCAGTGCGAGGTGCAGCAGGTATTAAAAAGTGCAGGGGAGCATGAAACTGTGTGTGCGCTGACCACATGAAGGAATAGATTACTATGGTTTGTATTCTGTGTTGTTTATTCCTACAGTCAGACAGAACTGATTGATAAAGTTCTTGATAAAGTTGAAAAACTAAGTAGTCAGAGACACTTATTCGTTAGAGGGCCTGACCTGGTTTGGACTTTACAATACATCAAGCTAAATTAGGTTATCTTTGTCTATGCTTACCTTTTTTTTAGTAACACTAAAATACTGCAATCACCCAGGCTTGACAGAGTTGAGACAGAATCACGATTTAAAATCCTATTTCCACTGGAGTCCTCATTACAAAAAGGGTAAGGTGACACGTCTTGGAGTCACACATGCATCGCCTTTGTGGTTTGTGCACCCAAAGGCACAAATCCTTACATTGTTGCTCTGTTAATAAGCTCCAAGTCACTTTCCAGTGCTCACATAGTCTCAGTGCGGATCTAAAGGTGCAAAGTTTATATTTAGAATTCAGAATTGCAGCCAAAGTAAAAGGCCAAAGACCATAGATTTATTTTAGTGTGTTTTTAATGATTTCGGATTAATCTAATACTTTAAACAGGAAAAATTAAGGATTTGGTGTTTAAATGTGACATGATATTGATTTGGATGGATTCATATTAAGTATGTAAATGGTTCAAACTCTTTTTTCTGAACAGATAAACGATAGAACACTGTTCTATCTTGATGCAGGGAAAAACATTTGGATATTTGGCATCTTAAATAAATAGCTGAACCTTTTAGAATGCCAAAAAAATTTGATTTACGAACAAACTAAAATGAAAGAATGAGGAGAGGAAACAATGCTGCTGGCAAGCTAAAGGGATGCTTCTGTTGTGGGGACTCTGTATGGGGGGGGCATACAGACCCCATACCGTGGGGCATACGGTGTGTATTTCACCAGAGCAGTTGCTCTAAGTGATGGTTGTTGTGCTGCTGATTTGAAAAGCTGCCAACAAGCCATGATAGACCGCAGACGCACATTTCCTGTCTGTGTTCTGGATGTGAACAACTGAGGGCTGAAATCTAACACTTCAACTACCCCCCCTCTCAGTTGAATGAAACGGCCAAGCAGCTGATGGAGATTGACAAGCCTGCACCAACCAACGATCCTGGCCCGAGCTCCGAGCCAGCCCCATTGGGCCCCTGCTCTCCTGGACCCTCCCCCTGCGCTTCCCCGTCCAATGGAAATGGATCTGGTCATCGGAGAGGTGAGGGGAAGAAAAACGCCAAGAAGAGGCATTCTTTCTCAGCCCTGTCCGTCAGCCAAAGGGCCTCCCAAATCAACAACCGACACAGCATGGAAATCTCCCACCCTGTTCTCATCAGTTCCTCTGACCCCAGGGCCGCCGCACGCATCCAGGTACTCACATTTATATGTACATATACACACACCTATATGCACATATACACACCCATGTATGCACGTATACACAAACCTATATGCACATATACACACGCCTATATACACGTATACACACACCTATATACACGTATACACACACCTATATGCACGTATACACACACCTATATGCATGTATACACACACCTATATACACGTATACACACACCTATATGCACGTATACACACACCTATATGCACATATGCACACACCTATATACACGTATAAACACACCTATATGCACATATGCACACACCTATATACACGTATAAACACACCTATATGCACATATACACACACCTATATACACGTATAAACACACCTATCTGCACATATGCACACACCTATATGCACGTATAAACACACCTATATGCACATATACACACACCTATATGCATGTATACACACACCTATATGCACGTATACACACACCTATATGCACGTATACACACACCTATATGCACGTATACACACACACCTATATGCATGTATACACACACCTATATGCACGTATACACACACCTATATGCACGTATACACACACCTATATGCACGTATACACACACCTATATGCACGTATATACACACATATATGCACGTATATACACACATATATGCACGTATACACACACCTATATGCACGTATACACACTCCTATAAACACATATAACACACCTATATGCAAATATACACACACCTATATACACGTATACACACACCTATATGCACATATACACAAACTTATATGCACATATACACACACCTATAGACACATATAAACACACCTATATGCACGTATATACACACCTATATGCACATATACACACACCTATATACACATATAACACACCTATATACACGTATACACACACCTATATACACGTATATACACAAACTTATATGCACGTATACACACACCTATAGACACATATAAACACATCTCTAGACACACCTTTATACATGTATAAACACACCCATATACACATATAACACTCCCATATACACATATTACACACCTATATACAAATATAAAGACTTTTAATGTTTATTGCAGGTGATTTAGCAGATAGCAACTATTTTATTGAATGTTCGGTTGTTGAATCTTTATCAAAGTGTCATATTTTATCATACTTGTTGTCCTTGATAGATACCTGAGAAGAACATGTTGAAAACACTTAAGTACAAGTAGCGGACTAAATGTAAGGGACGGTTATAATGGACTAAATGTACTTGATGTATGCTTCAAGGTGGAGGTGGGACTGCACCAAGGATCGGCTCTGAGCCCTTTCTTGTTTGCTGTGGTGATGGACAGGCTGACAGATGAGGTCAGACAGGAGTCTCCATGGACTATGATTTTCGCGGATGACACTGTGAACTGTAGTAAGGGCAGGAAGCAGGTGGAGGAAAATCTGGAGAGGTGGAGGTACGCACTGGAGAGAAGAGGAATGAAGGTCAGTCGCAGCAAGACAGAATACATGTGTGTGAATGAAAGGGATGCAGGTGGAACAGTGAGGCTGCAATGAGTAGAGGTGAAGAAGAGAGAGAGAGAGCAGGAGTTTAAGAACTTGGGGTCAACTGTTCAGAGCCAGGGGAAATGTGGAAAGAAGAAGAAGCGAGCACAGGCAGGGTGGATTGGATGGAGAAGAGTGTCAGGAGTTATCTGTGACAGAAGAGTAGCAGCAGGAGTGAAGGGAAAGGTTTAGAACATCGTAGTGAGAGCAGCTCTGCTGGAAGCTGGTGGTTTAGAGATGGTGGCCCTGAGAAAAGACAGGAGGCAGAGCTGGAGGTGGCAGAGTTGAAGATGTTCGGATGTTTTTTGGGAGAGAGGAGGATAAAGGATTAGAAAGGATCACATCAAAGGGACAGTCCAGGTTAGACGTCGTGTGGACAATGTAAGAGATGCTAGTCTGAGATGGTTTGGACACGTGAAGAGGTGGGATAGTGGATTTATTGGTAGAAGGATGATGAAGATGGAGTTTCCAGGCAGGTGAGAAGGAGGAAGACTAAAGGGGAGATTTCTGGATGTGGTGAAAGAGGACAGGCCAAAGAAGAGTAATTATAATCCACCTGAGACATTGTTTGTGTATATTTTCTGACTAGAAGAAGGGTTGAAAACATTATCAATTGTAGTAGTTGACTATATTGCATCTTAGATATTGATTACAGGTTAGATATTATCTCAGAAAATGTAAAGTATTAACATAAAGGTGAATGTTAGAAACTGCACCACGTTGTGTTACATACAGTAGCGCCATCACAAAGTCTGGAGCCAAGCTGTTTCCTATACCAGCTGTTATCACCTCCTTCTACCACCCAATGTGAATAAAAAGACCCTTTCTTAATTACATTTGTCGCCACTTGAAGATTTAATTCACACCTGGAATGAATGTGTTTTATAGTGAGCCTCACATCTTGCCGGTCGTATTTTATGACGCAGAAACTACACCTTTTCTCTCTCTCGTCGTCTGTAGGATGCATCTCACGCGGGTCCCTCTCCCTCCTTGGCAGGGGTACTGGTGCCCCCCAAAGTGGCATCCATAACCTCTGAGCTGCTGGCCCACGCTAAGGTGCAGCTGCCACTCAACATGTGAGTACACCCCGGGTATCTATCAGCTCATCCACATGTGACCGGCTTTCTTTAATACCCTCCTTCCATCCTTTGGTTCTGTTTTTCAACAAAGTGCCTGAGATTCACACATGATTTTGGAACACACCTCTGGGCAGCGATAAAATATTTTGTTCTTTGGTGCCCAGAGTTATTGGCCTCGTTCCACCACCTCTGCAACTACATTTACTCCTCCACCGGTCAAGGATGAAATCCCCATCAAAAAGGAAAAAAGCAGTCACACAGATTTCCCTCAGTGTGTGAAGCTTTTACAGGACTGCCACGGTTTACACCAGGACTGCAACCAATTTTCAGTTTTATTATTGGCCTATCCGCCAGTTATTGTCACAATTAATTCATTATTCCAATCAAAATGACTGCAATCATTTATTTTACTGCAAAGAATAAGATCAGAATTTAAATTTTTTTTTTTTCCAAAATATGTCGCACTGAGTAGCAATTGGATCTCTGGTATTTTGGTGCAAAAATCAGGGAAGGAAAAACAATTTGTTTTACAATTTGAGAAACTCTTTTACTAACAACTTTTACTTGCTTGCACAACAAAATGTACAAATGTGTTTCACATTTGTAAATTACATGTGTTCTAAAATGTGAATTTGCTTCTGTTTCGGTAAAAGTGTTTCCTATATTGTGAATTTGTTTTTTACTTCTTGGCCATCGTAGATATGTGCACACATACATGTACACTTACACAAATGTATGCTCTCACACACACACACACACACACACACACATAGATAGATATGCATGTAGGTGTGGCAGTACATATTTGCAAACATGAGAATAGAGTCCGGTAAGCCTTGAAACCAACGGCAGCCGGGTCAAACCTTTTTTTTGGCGTGAGGTTGTGGTCCTAATGGGCCGCAGCCTCAACCGAGATGGGAAGTCCTCAAACAGATCATGTCCAGGGTAGGAGGAGGCAACAATTCAGGGTCCTTGAGGTGATCAAATCCTGAAGTCACAGCTTAGTTTTCCCTTATTAATCTCACCATAGATATTTAGCATAGCGAACAGGCTTTGTTTCAGCCCCCCCACACACACACACATTCTGGACACAGATTGAGACAGACTGTAAAGGTAATGGTCAGATGACTCATTGTGAAGACATAAGAAAAGACTCAAGAAGAGCCTCAGGAGCAGCTCTTAACTCAGTAAACTGAACAAGTTGATTGTGTCTTGAGTGGATTAGGAGCCAAAATCCACTCAATTTATCACAGATTAAGTTGTGTGGAATTCTCATCGTCCAGCTGGTTTTGTAAGACTCCACTGCTGAGCAAGTCTGTTCCATAATTTACCTTGTAATTGAACTTCTGGTTATTGTCTAGAGAGTTGGACCGGTATCTTGAAAGTGAGTCTGTTTTTTGAGTGTGTGAGTTTTAGTCCTTGAGCAAGAACACTGGATAGTTATTTTGAGGACAGTAGCTTCCTCCAAAGGTTAATAATTCAACAAGCATTTTTCTCAAATACAACACAAACATTCTAACCACTGCAGTCCCAGAAATGACTCAACCCCTTCATAACTAGCGTCTCACAGAGACTCTTTTGTTGCCGCAGCAAACATGATGCCAGCTTCTGGCAGCGCTCCTGAGGAATCTTAATCCAGTCCTCGTATTCCTGGGTATTTGTGTGCTGCAACCTCTTTCTTTCAAATCCCATTCTGTGTGGGATTTAGATCGGCCACCTGAGTGTGTTCCAGGATTTCTACTGGAGTCCAGCCTTCCTGGACTTTGAGGACTGCTTGTCTTCATTGTCATTTTATTCAAAGAAGCTCAAGCTTCAGCTTCACACAGCGAGCTGTGTTCCTCTAGGATTCCATGATACTTGATGGAATCCATCTTGCCCTCTAAATGCAGCAGGTTTCCACCGATCCACCACCATGCTTCACTGTAGGAAGTGTTCTTTTCAGCATGCTTCATTCTTCTACCTCCAGACATGCCCGAAAGTCACAGTTCCATCGCTCCACAGGACAGCACCCCAAAAGTTCTCTGGCTTATGTAGTTGGTTGTGAAGGTACTGGAGCTGACTTTTCTTTGCTTTTGAGTCTGTGATGTCTTGGAGATCAGGCCTGGAGCCCATATCGAAGGTAGGGCTTGAACAGTGGACTCAACGAACAACGTCTCCGGTGATGGAAACCTTTCAGATTGTTGGATTATTTTGAGACTGCATTGGTCATTAAAGATGATTTGCGTGATGAATATGGAACAAAAATCTTAAAATCAATGGGAGGATACACTTGTTATTCCCTGTTTTAAATATCCTGTGTGGAGTGTTTATTCGCAAACTTGAAATCCAAGGCACTCTGTACCATATAAAATATAAAAAGCCTTTATTATTACATTCTTTCGCATTTAAGCTCCATCCATCTGGGTATCAGAAAAACAAATGACATTAGACATTATATAGAGACAACAATCTGCAAATATTATTTTATGTAATAACAATAATCAATTTTAAAGAGATTAGCCTTTTTACATTCCAACGCATGACGTAAGAATTCAAATATCAAAAAGAAAAGCTATAAGGCAAAATATTATATTGTAATATTATATTGGGTTACTGATAGATTTTTTTTTTTAACTGAATTTGAAATTCATTACGTCAAAGTTGTCGATACAAAAGGCATGAGGAGACATCAGTGCAGACAGTTTGTTCATTGACACTTGGTTGTAGATATGTCAGCTTTCAGAATTTATGATCTGATGTAAAAAATGATAAGAATAAAAAGTAAACTAAACTAATCTGAATTGATCAAACTCACTCTGAGAACTCTGGCTTGCTCCACTGATGAGGGCGGACGCTTCCATCTTGACCTGGCATCTGTTCCTGTTGCCATGGGGAGGCAGGAAACAGTCCCCACATCTGTTACCATGGCAACGGGCAGGCAGCACATACAGGGCTTGTTTACTCTGCGGTCGTATCACCTTCTCCCCGCGAAAGGACCAGAAACTCATTTATATGTAAACGCAGATGCAATCAACAACACTCCAAACATTATGTGGCCACATTTAGTGAGTGTTGGATTTATCTGCAGACCTGTTAGCAGGCAGGTAAGCAGGTCCATATTGATCAGGCATCCAGTCACAGCATGTCATACTATTTAGGAGGTGAAAAATCATTTAGTCAGCCTCTGGTGAACAAATTACCCCCTGAGAGATTAATGACTAGAATTCTCCTTTCTATTTGCTCCCACGCTGCACTGCAGCACTAAAGCAGCGATACACCTGAGATTGGATTTGATTCAGTTTTTCCTTCAACTATTATACATCTATAACACTGCTGTAGATGCTCAGGTCTATTTGCAACATTATGTATCTCAAAAAGACGCTGATTCCGAATAACTTCACGATATGTATTTATAACATGTGGTATATTTGTATAAGTAGAAAAACCAGACATGGGCTGATTCGATGTAGAATAGTTCACGGGGCTCACAGGACCCAACTTAGACTTAATCTCGATATTGATGCCTCCTGTGGAAAATATCTTAAAATCCTGTGCATATGTTTATCACCAACGCGACTTTTGATGCTTGAATCGGGGAGACCGGGAAACTTATTAACACTAATGTCATTACCGCTCCGTTTGACATATCTCGAGGCCTTTGAGGTCTGTGGCAGATCTGATAGCTTCCCTAACATCAAGGATTAGACGTCTCATGCTGATGAGATGAAAATCAGCGGCATTTTCACTCATTTACCGCTGGAGAAAAAGTCCACTATCTTTAATAGTGTGTGGAGGCCTTTTTTTTTCTTCGATAATGCAGAGAATATTGCCTTCTCTGTTATCCCTGAATTAGATCTAATTTAGTCTTATTTACTTATTCATTTTGTTTATTTTTTATCCTGACCTCAAGGGTTAGTTTATTATGTTAACTGTGAAATATGACCGAGTTGACAGCTTTTCTTTTTCTTACTTTCCTTCTACCAGTAATATCGCTTTAATTAGACTCTCACTTGCAAGTATATATATATATATATATATTTATATATTTATGAACTGTGTTTATTGTTTTTTGACAAATTGATGACGTTGAAGCACTAGTCATTTTAGCCTGTTTTCATTAATTATGAAAACATGTTGTTCAATAGTTGCAACATTGTTTAGTTGAGTTATTTGTTTATTGAGGAGATATTACAATATATTGTGTAATAAAAAGTTCTAACTAAATCTCAAACTGATATCTAACGGATAATAATTGTTTGTTTTTTTTAATTAAAAATAAAGAAAAGACTTTAGATGATGAAAGAGACTAATTACTCATATCTGAAAACTGACACCTCCCTCATCATCACCTTCTCTTTAAGAAAGACTGACAGGTTCCAACATTTATGCTATATTAAGACCAACATGGATTCTGTTATCGAGCTGACAAACATATTGTTGTAGCTCAAAGAAGCGTGTGATGATAATATTGAAAGAACTTCTGTATGCTCTAGAATAACATCGAACTTATTTATTTATTTGTTTCTGCATTAAATGTATTATCAGCAATCCACATTGCAGATATTGGTAACAAAAATCAGCTTCCCGATCTTTCTTTGAGGCTTATAACGATTCTCTCTCCTCCTCAGATACCTGGCTCTTTACGCCTACAAGCCCCAGAAGGCCGACGAACTTGAACTTAGGAAAGGGGAGATGTATCGGGTGACGGAGAAGTGCCAGGATGGTTGGTTCAAAGGCACCTCGCTGAGGACGGCTGCCTCCGGCGTCTTTCCAGGAAACTACGTGACCCCTGTGTCTAGGTCAGTGATGTCAGGCTTCTCAGGCCTGAGGAGAGTGTTTGACCGGGGATTGGTTTTAATGGACGAGTAGCAAACAGTTAGTGAAGAATCACACTATCACCCTCCCTCACACCAAAGGGACTGAATCGCATGCACATATGATCAACAACTAAGTCCTTTAACACAATTATGCACCTGTAGACTAAATGCAATTCTCATCCAGGTGAGAGGGCGGGTCTGAAGGAATAAGTTAATCGCAGTTCCTTTCTCTGTTTGCAGTGATTCAGCTGATTTTTCAAACCTCTACTCCAGCAGTCCTTCAGTTTTCTCTGATACGGTCCAGCGACTTAGTTCTAGCACGAACAAATGGAGGCACTAACACAGAAGTTCTCATTTAGTATCCCAGTGCCGACAAAGTACAGCAGTACCGTACAGCTGCTTGTTATTTATGCTGTGTAATTGTGGTGTGTGTACTCAGAGCACCTCTTGTCATGAGGGTACAACCAAAAAGAACATTTTGTTCTTCAGTCAGCAGACGCAGTGTTCCTCCTGTTATAAAGATGCATCTTCTTGCTTCAGACTAACAAAATGATTTGGTCACAGTGGAGGCATACCCTCAGAAGTGCTCACCAAGAAGTGACTGGAAACTGTTGTGTCCCATTTTACCAGTAAACAAGCGAACACCTCTTCTGAGTATTCGGATAGAAAGCATGTGAAAAGCATCTAAAATCTATCCTTTTGAAGAAAAGTTGGATTTTATTTTGGCAAAACAAATTCAAGGACTAGTCTTAAATATTCGTCTGAACCACTGGCATGGTCAATGAATGGAGATTGTTAAGACGAGTTGCAAAACCTGATAAATTTCATGTGAGGAGAACAACAGCAAGATGAATTGTCTCTTTCTAATGTTCCTTATGTGGTCTGGCTACCACATGCTTTTATTTGTTTATTTGTTTGTTTATTATTATTATTATTAGCACTTTGAGATTTGATCCAAATGTAAGGTGCATTATAAATTAAATGTGTTATTATGCCGAAGCTTTATGCTAACATTTAAAAAAAAAAAAAATTTCTTTCTATTAATTAATATCCTGCTCATCTGTTCTGTTGAGCAAATTTTGAGTCACTTTTTCTTAGTGAAAAATGTGTGCCAAGTTTCTGAACCTGTCTATAACATGACCCAGTGACAGCATATATAAGATAAAGAGAAAGGGGCCATGGATGGAGCCCTGGGGGACACCACGGGTCAAAGGGACCACCAAAGAGGAAGCATGGACCATGGCTTTTGCAAAGTATTATTAATAAGTAGGATTTATTACAATACATTAAAGCATGTGAGGACTTCCTAAACAGAGTTATGTAACTAGATACAACAAAAAAAGTCTAAAAAGGGTCAAAAAGTTAAAAGTTAAAAGTTAACAAAGCTTGAGCCAATAAAATATTAAATTGACTATTTTCCTTGAAATACAAAATTTCTTCAAGGGATTATTTTATACATCTGGGTTTTTTTTTTTAACTGTTTAAAATTTATAGTGTCTAAGATAAAATATGGAAATAAATGATTTTTTTCGGTAGTTTTTTTTCCTGGGTGAGGACATTGAAGAGTTAATCCATGCTCCATACCCCCCACAATAATAAAGCAAAAATAGAAATAATTATATAATATAATAATTATACAATATAATAATTATTGTATTTTTATTGTATAATAATTATACAATAAAGTAAACAGCAGTGGTTGAAACAACATCATCATTTTGTTGCTTTTGATGCCCTTAAAACTGTATCTCATGGCTGTTACACGCAGAGAAAACACCAAACAATTAGTGCTCTGAAATCCTATTTGGCTGCTTGAACACTCACATTACTCCTGCATGCCCAAAAACATTTGCACTAGTCGTTCTTCTAATCTGAATTCTGCTTCAGGATGCAGTCAAAGAAAAAGAGAAAGAGGAAGAAAATCAGAGCAAGACTGAATTAGAATAATGGAAGGAGCAAGAAAATAGAGAGAATCATAATGAAATCACAAAGAGAGAAACATAATAGTGTAGAGTAGACAGAGAAAGACTGAAAGAGTGAGAATATGAGAAGAAATGAGAGTGAGAGAATGAATGGGTTGAAGAAATAAAATACGCGATCATTACAAGTTAAAAAAACAATAAAAGCAAAGGTGGGACAAACTGAAATAGATGACGAGCAACAGAGCAGAGTGGAAAAGCAACAGAGTGGGGGGGGGGGAGGAGGGGAGCAGAGAAAGCTAAAGAAAGAGAAAATGACACAAAGAGATGAAAGGACTGCAATAACAGCAGGCGTCCCTCCCCATTGGATGGATATGAGTGGCTGCTTCACACTGCAGTTATGCAATCTGGAAGAGAGAAAGACAGAGAGAGAGAGAGAGAGTAAGAGGGGATGGGCGAGTAATCAAATGAGAGGCAATTTGTTATTTTTATGCAAGCATACTCTCGCCTTCCCTAACCCTCAACCCACACCCACCCCCCAGCTTACCTCTCTCCCTCCTTTGTCTGCAGTGCAGGTCAGAAATTTCTCAATATGATAATGAGAGTGCAAAGACACACCCCCACACACACACAAACACATGCACAAAGACACACACATACACAGACACACACACCCACACGCACACAGACCCACACACACACACACACTGTAGAGTTGCATCAATACGGGCGGCCGAAGAACTCATTATTGTAGTTGATACAAACTCAGTATAACAATTTCATTTGATTCATTCAAGAGTGGATTTGAATTCTTCTTCTCCTGATTCAATCATCCAGACTTTATGACATACTGGCATAAATGCTGCTTGTGGGGGCCGTGTTCTTAGGGGCCTGGGAACCGGTTTCTGGGCTCAGATTGATTATCCTCGCTTATAAAACCAAAAAAACATCTCCCTTTAAAAGTCCATAAGTCAAAACTAGAGCTGCACAATTAATGTAATCAACAATCGATGTTAGCCTCTGTAATTGCATGGCGGCATTAATGAAATAAAAGTGTGTGGCTTAGTTGAGACTCCGAGTTGTTTAAGCCTGAGATGAGGGAAACTCTGGGTTTTCCGTTCCAGAAAGTGGAATATGTTAAGCTGTGAATCAGTTACCGTGGTAACTTACTGTGTGAAGTTAACCTGCTCACCGGCAGGTTAACTACAAGGAAGCCTAGAGTTGTTCATGACTCATCTCTCTGAGCCTGAAGCAGAGCTGCAAATGGGACGTGTCCGTCAATCACTTGTCAGATTAATAACTTGACGAGGGGAGAGGACTGAGAGACCCAGATTGTCTGTGACTTTACTCAATGATTCATCTGAATGACATTCTCCATCCGTGCATCTCAATCTCATCTCACACTCTGGATGTCTCTCACATCTGAGCCCGTTGCTCTACGCTCTTTTCTTCAAATGGAAAAATATATATTATACATATGTTTACAACCCAAGTGAAGTATAAACATAAATCCATCCGCCATCCATCAAGTTTTAACGGTATCGGTGGAAGAAATGCTCGCTGACGTCACGCTACCCTCTCCGGCGAAGTCTTCTCAGATGAAATATGAAATTCAACCAGCGAGTTCTGTTCGATATAATTCCGCAACTTTATAGAAAAGGTAATAAAACTATTAGATACATTCACTCAGGCTGCAGAGAGTTTGTTTAGCCCGCTTCTTGAAATACCGCCCCTGTGTGAGGAGCGCCAGGTCGCTATCACAATACACAGTGGCGTTAACATCGTTCAAAGTATCTGATTTAGAAATTTTGAATTTTATTATTTATTTTCATTTGGTTGTAGAACTGATAGTTTTTCAAAACACATTTATTTCGAAAAATATATATTTTTAGTTATTGTTACTTATTTAATTTAGTAAAAATATTAAGTTATTTTGAGAAACCAATATATTGCAAACGCATTATTGTCCACGATCATCGTGCGGTCCTAGTTACAACCCCACACGATCATCGTGCGGTCCTAGTTACAACCCCACAGAGTCAATGTTAAGGTGCTGAAACAAAATGTTTGTAAAAGCTCATCATGTGGAGAGCTGTGTCTTTATTTCAAACTGAGCGTGCATAACTCTGTTTGTAAATGTGATGAATTTTTTCCCAATGCAAAAAGGAAGCAATGTTTCATCATCATCATAAAGAAAACAGCTGGGGAAACCTTCATTTTTGAGAGGCTTGTGACATCGTAAAAGTGTAATAAGTGTATTAATGTAGAGAAAACATCTCCGTTCCTTGATGTGATAGCAACTAGACGGGTTATAGAAATTCAAATTTACTGACTATGAAAGTACCGAAGGACAGACTTCACTGTAAATCCAGATTTTAAGTTAACTTAAACTATTAAGGGGTCATTAATGATTAATTCATATTTTATTCAATCAGGGTCTCATTACTAAACTAGACTGATGCCGTCGTCCCTGACAGCAAAAGTATATCCCTGAAAAGACCCCAACCTACTTCTGTACAAGCAATCCTCCTGATTTAACCCCTCAAATGAAATGTGCATTTATTTCCACGGTATTTTTTTTTGTAAAAAAGGATCCCCAAAGTGAGTAAAAGATGAAGAATTAGATTAAAGTACGGATAGAATATGATATAAACAAGATAGATCTTCTCCAGTTAATTCAGAAATACCGAATTTGGACAAAATCAGACCAAAGCCTGAGAATTTATGGCCCTTAAACATTTGTTGATAAAGCTCCCCCTATGGTCAGAGATATACATCTCATCTTTCCCAAAATCATTCCAGTCCTTCCTTGAACTAAGGTCTATGGGGTTAAAAACTTTTAAAATGATCCATAAAATAGTTTTGGAGATATGTACAGAACACAATGTTTTCATGAAACATGCTCCCCCTAGTGAGTTAAACAGGAACTACTAGAGTAAAATATGATCTTTACAAGGTAGATCTCCTTGAGTCCAATCATCTGTACTGTATTTGGACTAAATCAGACCAACGGTTTGGAAGTAAGGTCCTAAAAAGTTTTTTGTAAAAAGCTCCCCCTAGTGAGTAAAATATGAACTATTAAAGTTAAACACAATGTATACAAGAGATATCCCATCTATCAATCAATATGCACAATGGGGCTTATCATGGAAGGGGAGGGGCTAATAGGCAAGGGGAGGGGCTTGATTAACACCATGCCAGTGTAAGTGCTGAGTCAGTGTCTGGTCATTCCCAGGTATATAAAAAAAAAGGTTGTTAAATGCTGTGTGTTTGTTTCACCTAACAAGTTAAAATTGTATACTTTGCAGTTTTAATGTCTGTTTTTTCATTTTTTTTTGATGGCAAGTTACTTATTGTTGCATATAAAATGTAATCGTGACAGTATTGTTGATTTTAAGGTTACCATGGAGGCGCAGTATGTTGCAAGGTTGCCTCACAGATAGAAGGTTCAGGGTTCAAATCCACCTTCCACAATCCAAAAAACAAACGACTTAGACTCCATTTATGTCAACTACTGATTTTAAGTTCATCCAAATCCAATTAAAGTTTATATGCTGGGAGTACTTAACCTTCTCAGTTTTTACATGCTGTGAAACTAAAGAGGTTTAAGGTTTCCACATTAGTTTCTAGTAAAGTCAACTAATTCTGGATGGTTTTCCTTACCATCAGGAAAATGTTGTGGATGTTTTCGACAGGTTTTTCATAGTATGATAAGCGGTTATGTAGCATGTAGCTGGCCAGATTAATGAACAAAGCTTACAGTAGTTTTTCATAATATGTAAATGTAGTTGGCCTCACTAAAGCGCTGAATATGGCTGTGTTTTGTAATAAAACAGCATGGAAAATGGTATTTTCATAGAGCTCTCTTCATGTTTTTAATGGCATATAGTAGGCTGGGAATGTCATTTCATGTCATTTCAATCTCATTTACATATTTACCCACAGGTTTACAAATCTCACTACGCTTGAAAATCCACACATTTTGCTGATTCAGCATCCCTCCACACACAACCTTGTTTTTGCTACAATAAAGGCCTCGCTCTCTAAAGTTAGAGAGTAGCACCTTCACTGTTACACACTCTCACACCCACACACACAAAGAAAGCCATAAGTCTGCATGTGTCTGACAGCAAGTCGATGAGCGGTAGTAAGAGTGTGAATACCATCGAGTCAATAATGTTAAGCTAACTGTTCTGCCATTCAGCACTCTGCTGCTGGCTGCTCCCTATTTTTTTTTAACAGTTGGGCTCTATTTCATGCTGATCCACCGGCCACAAAATAACCGTAAAAAACACTCACTCTGACAGAAGATCACAGGAAAGAATCAGGATCACCCTTATTTTATCAATATTTGAATAGTGATTTATTTATTCTTTTTTAATTTAATGTAAAAAGGATTTTTGTAAATTCATTTTACCTACATAAAAATTGAAATACTAATAAAGAAATAAATGTTGAACATAGACCGGCATCCTGGGCTTGACTGGATCCCTTTATTCAGTTCTATCAGTTGGGATTCATGCGAGTTTCTTCATTCTGCTGGGGAACAAATGCAGCTGCCACAAAGACCTGGCATGAAACACGTCTGTAGAGAAAAAGATTAATAAATCAAGGACAAAATGAAAGCATCATTGTGAGAAAAAAGTAGAACAATAATCATCTGAATGACTCTTTTGCTTTCATAATTGTTTGAAGGCAAAATCCCAATTGAAAATAACATTGGATTAATTGGCCTGTTCTGGGATAATAGCACTGTTTGAAGCGGCCGCTCTGCTATTATGGACTAGAGCAGCTTTGTGAGGCTGTAATTGAACGCAGTCGCTTTGAGATAAATGCTGACATCAGAGCATGCACGCATTTGTGATCAAGGCTGATGAGAAGGCCGTTTGTGTTCGGCAGTAAGTTCTGCACAAACCTTTTGGACATTTCTGACCCCACCTGACGATAGTTTCAGATGAATGTGACGTTTTACAATCCGCCCTGATGCACATGGCAGTGTCTTGAGCGGATTTAATGGCTATCCAACAAGCAATTTTTGTTTCACACAGCTCATGGTGATGCTCGGGGACAATTCAAAAGATCAACAAAATAATTGGGATTCATCTCCACTCAAAACAAAGAAATCGTTGGATGATCATAATTTGATTTTATTGAATAAAATCAGTCAAACATGATGCTTTTATCTGAGTACCACTCTCATCTGTTGGTGAAACGCCATGTTAACGCTGTATCTAAATCTTTTATTTACCCTTGCTTGAGTTGATACATGTTCTTTTATTTTTTATAGTTATTTTTTATGAGTTCAGCTGACATTGGTTAAATCACTCAGTATAACTAAATTCAACCTTGTTGACTGAATTGGTGTCGGTAACGTCAGTTTTCTTGAGGTGATTTTTGATAGTAATGTTTAATACTGATATCAATCTAATTGTTTCAATTAGATTAGTGTGGCTCGCATAGTTCCTAAAAGTTAAAAACATTCATATAAATGAAATAACCAAATGACAGCAACAAACTAAGTCATACATTTTAATTTAACATATTTTCTCTTGGACACGCTTAGACAGTTGATTTTCTTCTATTCTAGCTTTTTTTTTTAAGCTTGTCTTTAACATTTCGTACTTTATTAATTTTTTTAAATCTGTTTTCAACAATGTCCTATTGGTCTTTTGCTCTTTGTCGCAAATTTCCTGATTGTTTGTGTAAAGCATTTTGAATTGCCCTGTTGCTGAAATGCTCTACATAAATAAAGTTGCCTTGCATTGTCTGTAGAATATGTTTATTGTGCATTTAGAGTAATTTCAAGCAATACCAAATATTTTTTAAACACTTGAAGCAATAAAGATGACACATAACAAGATGCTCTCTCACCACTGCTGGCATATAATCATTTTTATAGCACACAACCAGCTTTATGGCACGAAAACTAAGCAGTTCTTACTGCCAAGTCGGACGCCATCCCATCATTTCATTCCGTTTATCAAGGCTGAATCATTTGTTTGGCACATAAACAGTCTTAAATACAGACTTGTTCCATTCAGAATCAAAGTAAGTCTGTATATGTGCAGTGCAAAAACCCTAAAAAGTCTTTGTGTTGAACCACCAGAGCATTAGCGCCACCTACTGGACAGGAAGCCTGTCGCACAATAACGTATGGACATAAATTACATTGAGCAATCTGAATAAGCTTTGTTTGGTGTTTGTTGGACATGATGTAATTATTTATGAACACAAACCTAAAATATGCAATTAATACAAACACTTTTCTAGTTTTCTCATCAAACACATGGCCAACTTTTTTTACAAGTAGTCCGGGACTACATGGGTACAAATCATGATTAGGATCATGATTAGGATCGTAAGGATGCACCAAAGTCCTTAGCAATCCAACCAACAGTTATTTTAGTAAAAGTTATAGTAATAGTAAGTTTAGATGATTCTGTCTGGGCAAAAGTGTCAAACAGAAGGAAAAAAAGGGCCTTTCCCAACGTAAGACAAAAAAGTAAGAAACCGTAATTAACATGTTTAATTGTTTATTTCATTCAGCGGTAAACTGTTATCTCTCTCTCTCACTGCAGGGCTCCATTTGGAGCTGGGGCTTCTCGCGGCTCCTGTTTGTCCAGTCCCGTGGGAGGAGTAGGAAGTGGGTGCAGCCAGGCGGGGATTAAAATCTCTGACCCTGCATCCCCAGGATCCCCAGGGCCCTCTTCGTCCCGTCCCTCCACGCCGCTGGTAAACTCAGCCAACTCTGTCAACACCGTTAGTCCCGCCCCCTCGCCGCAGACTGCAGCCGCCCAGCTGAAGAACTGCCTGCGCTCCAGTCAACATTTGGTTAACCAGGCACGCACCTCAATGCAGCTGGGTGAGCAGAGATGCTGAAAGAGAACACAATAGTAGAAATGTAATCATGGTTTTCCAACATTGAATTATTTCTATTAATATAGTAAAAATTGATTCTGTCAGAGGCGTCAGATTTGTTCCCCTTTTTAATATTTCATTGATGAACCTGAGCCAATCACTCTTGAATGAAAATAATGAAATGATTTATAATGACCTTGACCAGGAAGATAATGGGAACGGACCAGTGAAGCATTTCTCTAGAGAAACGTTCATTCAGAGGAAGTTCAAATGGAATCAGAGGCTAAAATAACAAGAAGAAAAGATAAGAAGTTGAAATAATAAATATATGAGAAATG
The DNA here is from genome assembly GCA_009660295.1 of Lophius piscatorius. Taxonomy (NCBI): domain Eukaryota; kingdom Metazoa; phylum Chordata; class Actinopteri; order Lophiiformes; family Lophiidae; genus Lophius; species Lophius piscatorius. The sequence continues at coordinate 23,758 of VRLP01004385.1, read as the reverse complement.
AAAGATAATCCAAGTAGAAATAGAAAAAATAAGAAGACTAACACCACAGCTATGAGATATTAAATATTTGTTTTATCAGAGAATAATAAGAATGTTTTTTAGAACAAAGTTAAAATAAAAATAGAACTGTCTTAGTGTATGAACACTAAGACTGTAAATTATAAAGGACAACATGAAGCCAAACCATGGATTTTAGTTTTTTGGCTCGTCTCAGATGTGTTGGAAGTTTGTTCCAGCGGTTTGGACCATAAAGGCTGAAAGCTCTGCCTTGAAAAAGAGAAGATCCAGAGGAACTGAGGGACTTATCTGGCTCTTAAAGCAGAAACATTTAAGTGAAATAATCTGATGAGATGCCGACTAGTGCCTTATAAACCAATGAAATGATTCTAAAACCAACATGGTAATGAAAGGAAGTATGAAACCACATGGATATTTCTTTGGATTGAGGCGACCCAGATCATCCTGAGCAGATGCATTGTTTACAAATTAAAATGCGATTCATTTGGGGCGAAAAATCTGAGATTTGACAAGATGAGAAGGTGATTCTATGAATACATGACAGTAATTAGTCCCAATCAGTGGCATCGGTAGAAATAAACATTTGCGGCTGTTAAAGTCATGTTGGTATTCTCATTCCAAAACTATCGGCATTAACATTCGGCTAAAACTTTCTTCACTCCTCTGGTAAGATCTTCCACCAGATGTTGTGTGCCGGCTACTGTAACTGCCTTTATCCATTCATTTGGGTCAGGGACGTTATAGAGATGGATGAGGGGTTGGATGTCCAGGTTCTTCTCAGGTCTGTTTGTTTGTTGACTCGTCATGCAGAAACAAACATTTCCAGGCCTACAACAACAAAGACATCAAATAATAGCACTGCATACTTGAAATCAGCATCTGATCATCTTGCCCTACAGAAAACAGTAAAGGAAGCTGATGAAATCGCTGATCCTATCCTAGAGCTGACCAAAGAAACCCAACAGCCCAACCCCCGAAACCATAATCCAAGATGTTTACAGGATATCACCCAGTCCCTGCTGCCTGATGTCACCCATGTGCACAAACTTGTATAGATTCAGGGACACCCTCCACAAACATCATTCTTTCAAGGCTTTGGTCCACAACTGCCCTTTGACCTCGCAGTCCTTTGACTCCGTCTGCCTCTCTGAACAATAAATCTATGGATAGAAAAGGGCAGGAGCCCTGAGCTCTCCCAGCATGCTCACCATCATCTATCCTTCTTCCCCAAACTTTCACAACACACTTGGGAGTAGGCTGTTCTTTAAAATATCTCAATGTGTAATTCTCTTCTTTGGAATTTAGGGGAATATAGCCATTGGTCAAAGGCACGTATGGAACATATCTTTGGTCATAAAGAATATGTCCACATACTTTAGCTAGCGTCAAGGGATTAGAAAACATAAACTGTGTTACAACAGCTGTTTATTGTCATTTGGATCGATAAAAGACAAACTCCCAATGCCTTTCAGCTTCAAGCCTTCATCGGGGAGTCAAACCAAATCTTCTTAGAGACCACTAAGAATATTTCAACTGCATAAAGGGGTGTGGCCTAAAGAGGAAGTAGCCTCATGATGATAATAACCCTCCAGTAGATAGACTTTTTGCCCTGAAACACTAATAACAGTTAGAAGCATACGAGTGTCAGGTGATAAAACTGGACTACAGGACACTTTACATAATCAGCCATCAGTGTGTCTCTCATCAGCAGAGATCACAGCAGTAATCCTCCTCCTCATGGACAGACACAACCTGCTGACCCTCTGGGATGAAAGCCTACTCTTCAGTCAGAGCTGCCCAAGTAGCTGCTGAGTGTGAGAAGAACGCTAATTTCCTCTCCTACTTAAGCGTCCCCACAGGTTTAATCAGTCGCAAGTCTAGATCTGTGAACTCCCCTAAACACGGGATTAAATCCCGTCAGCGCAGCACCAGTGTGGGCTGTCTGGCTCCATCGTGCCCCAGACGATTTATTCCTGTTCTGGCATGCACAGACCTGCTATGGCTGGCAATGATGATCTGTGGCCAGTATGAATCCGGTTCTGAGGTTGTTACACATGGTGGACCAGGGCATCATCTGTCTGTCATCATTTACTGGCTACATAACACTGGTTTAGATGTGCTATTGTGGAATGTTGAGCATTAACTGCCTTGGTGATTTTTCTGGTCGAGCTAAGCCTCCTCCAGCATACCAGCAGCATCCCAGTCTTGTTGCCCCGCTGTGGTGTTGCTGCCATTTTCTCCTAATCTCTCTGCCCTTTTCTTCTGGTGTCTTAAACTAGTTAAGGGAATGCCCATTTGGGATTAGCTGGATTCATCCATCCTGACTTATTCTCTGAATATTGTAGTTTTTTCAGACTCAAAACTACCAGCAAAAATAATGCAGTGTGTGTTATGCATGAACGATCAGACTCATGTTTAAACGTAGGTGCGAGGGCCCGATCAGTGCTGCTTGCTGCTTTAATTCCATTTACTTTTTCATTTTATCACACAACAGAGGTGACAGAAATGAGGGGAGAGAGACAATGGGTGACCTGCACCTAGAACCAGTTAACGTTAACCTCTTAAAGCCCTCTGTCTAAGTAATCTCATCAAAGTATGAAGCTGCATGTGAACCCCTGATTTACTTATGGAGGCAGAAATCGTGCACCCACCCACACAAATCTTCCATCTGCACTAGATGAAACCTCAGATTCAACTCTGAACATAAGCTGCTGCTGCTGTGGACAACAATATAGCACAATAGCAGATTTAGAGCATGGAACATACAACTGTGAACATATGGTAATGCAGTGGTATTGTTTGTGCTATGCACACACACGCACGCACACACACACACACCTATCTCTGTGCGAGGCCTGTGTCATATTGGCCTTGTTCTCCACTCAGCTTCCTTCTCGTTCTTTTTCTCTTTGAGTCTTGTCCTGCTCCCACTGAGAAAATAATGCAAAGGTTTCTTTCGGGAGGCTGGAGAGTACACTGCCAAGAATAACACACAAACACATCGGCATACACACACTCTCTCCCACATACACACAAGCGCAACACACTGACGCACAAAGACACAGCAGAATGACATCACTGCACTTTTTGTTTCATGGAGGCGTAATGATAGAGCTTCATGCCTCCCACCGTCCACCTCTTTCCTTTTCTTCTCCCTCCTCTATCTTTCACTCTCACATGCACACAGGCAGACACACATCTGGTGTCCATTACAAAATAAAGTATGTGCATAGTTCAGGCGCTTAGCGGTTTTATCACATGACTGGCTTGCATCTGTATGGATTTCTCTGGGAATACTGCAGTGTAGAAGAGCAGGTGGCGAGGAACCCAGTGTGTGTGAGTCACTGCATGTCCATGTGCTTAAACCAATCAGCCAGAACATTGTAACTGCTGACAGGTGAAGTTAATCACATTAATTATCTCGTAACAATTGCACCTGTCAGTGGGTGGGATGAATTAGGCAGGAAGTGAACATTTTGTCCAAAGAAACGAGGGGTTGGAAGCAGGAACAATATGTAAGTATGAGGATTGAGTCACCAAAATGTTTCAGGCATGATTTCAGGCAAATAACATCGAGTTCTTGGCGTTGACTTGGCCTCCAGATTCTCCACATCTCAATCCAATAAAGCATCTGTGCGATGGGCGGGAGAAACAAGTCCAATCCATGGAGTCTCAACCTCACAATTTACAGGACTTAAAGAATCTGTTACTAACGTCTTAGTGTCGATACCACAGCACACCTGCAGAAGTGTTGCTGAGTCTATGCCTCGATGGGTCAGAGCTGTTTTGGCAGCAAAATTGGATCCATACTATAGGTCCCTTTTCGCTCAAGTCAGGTGAAAGCAACCATCATCATGGCTAAACAAACAAGAAACATACCCTCACCAGCGGCTCACTTCACTCACTGTAAGGATGAGTGAAGTGAGAATCAAGGGAACATCTGACGCCAAGACACGCAATCTCTACTAGGCCGGTGGTTGTAATGTAGTGGCTGATCAGTGTCAAACGTCATCATACAAATAAGGTTGAGAAAAAGATGTCTAAGTCAGTTCATGGGTTTCTATCAGGGGTTTGTTCAGAGTTCAGATGATTCACACCTTCAAAAAAGTCATTTGTAAATAAATTGCATTGATCCATTTTGTCTCCATGATGTTTAAGCCTGTCCAATCTGCATTTCTCATCACATGTGGCGTGGCCCAGTATATAAAATAAGACATCTATTGTTGGAGGAAAAATGCCATGGTATGGCTTTAATTTGCAGGAAGCAGGCATTCTTTCTCCTTGGGTTTGCATCTGTTTCTATAATAATTTTAATTACCAAAAAACACACTCACAGATGTTTCTTTCTTTTTTAGTCCACAGTCCTCCTCCTGGGAGCCCAGAGCGACCCACCGTGGCTATCTCCCCTCTACGTTCTCAAAGTTCATCCCCGTCACGCTGCCCCGGCCAGTCGGGTCGTCCTCTCTCCATGGTGTCTCCGGCACCCAGCTTAGGTCCCTCGCCCCTCTCTTCTCCTGCATCCCGGCCCCTCCTCCCCCTCTCCTCCCCGCTCTCTTGCCTCACGCCTCCTAACGTGTCAGCGGTGCTCCTCAATGGGGAGCCAGGGAGTCCCCTGCAGCCGCCATTACCAGGCCCCTCCTACGGCCACACGCAGAGCATCCTCGCACCCAAAGCGGAGAAGGTTAGTGTCATCCTCACGAGTTACTTCAGTGTACTGTGGAAAATCTCTGATGGAAATATACAACAAAAAAACGGTTTCCCAAATATATAAAAATATGAAAACAACTCTGCTATAAATATTGATTAAAGCGGCATGTTGTCAAATCGTCGGCAAAGAATTTTGTAGTACACGTCAACACAGATGGACCTACTGAGAAGCTATAAATACAATATATATTTATTTGTATTTGTGCAAATACGCCTTTTTTAATATGTTTGTTTGCCAATATATACATATATTTATATCAGGACTGACACTTTCTTTACAGTCTTTTTTTGTCTCATTCTAGATTTTCTGTGAAAAACCATAAATCCCATTTTGAAGGGGAAAATTCTTGGGCAAAGAATAACTTACCCTTGGCAAAGAAAAATTCCTCCTGTGCTCCAAAAAGGCTGTTTGCTATCATACACATGTACCCAACATCTATAGCAACATCTCTGCTCAGTTTTGGTGGTTTTTGCTCTCTTGGATCCCTTTTCTTGGTACTCTCTGATACTCACCTGCACACTCGCTCACTGTGTGTCGCCCTGTCATCATCTGCGCTCGGTGTGAGCGCTCAGCTCTGCTGCTCGCCGATCAACTTGGCGTTTCGATGTGCAGGTATATGCCAGCGCACAGAGAGGAGATGCATGTGAGAGCAAATGAGCAACCCTTTTAGTAACACTTTGCATCCATCATCTTCTGACTTTAAAACTCAGAATTCTAACTTAAAATACAGAATTCTATCTTGGAACTCTGAATTCTGGCTCTATTCTATGAATTCTGACTTTCTATTAAGAATCCTGACTTTAGGGTACCGGCGGTAACTATGAATGGAAACAGATGATCCACTTAGGCGATCCTGAAAGAGGACAGACGAAGAAGAAGAATTCTCAGAATAGGGCTCGACATTTTTGTGGGGAATTCTGACTTTGTTCCCACAATTTAGACTTAAAACTCAGAATTCTCATTTTATTCAAAAAATTCTGACTTTGAACTCAAACTTCTGACTTTATTCTAAGATTTCTGACTTAAAACACAGAAATTGGAATTTTAACTCAGAATTCTGGCTGTATTCTATGAATTCTGACTTTAATCTCAAAATCCTGACTTTATTCCAAGATTTCTGACTTTAAACTCGGAATTCTGCCTTTATTATAAAATTAGGGCTACATGAAAAATTATTTGGAATTATGACTTTAAACTCAAAATTCCGAGGTTATTTAAGAATCTATTTTGTTTAATGTCAGTATTCTGAGAATAAAGTCAGAATTAAGAAAAAGAAAGAAAACATTTCCATGTAGCCCCATGTGACCCTAACGCTCCTTCATAACATCCACACGCACCTGCTAGGATATTATTTTTTATTAGAACAGGGAATTCACTATGGCCGACCAAATATTGGATGTGTTGAGTCCATGTAAAGAGCACATAGCACAAACTTTCTGCACATAGCAAGGTGACAAAATACATCAATGCCAGCTCAGTCCTCTTAAAGACATAAACATGTTTACTGCAGGTGAAAGCGTGTCCGTGTGGAGTGGGCTTTCTGTGTCACTGAGTGTCGTCCACTCTGACAGCTTGAACAAATGCAGACTGCTGTCCAAAGTGTTCTGAGCTCTGCAGATTTAAAACAGTGCAGCGTGGATGTTAAATTGGGCCGAGTTGACAGTGAAGGATGGCACCATAAGCCTGTATCTGTCTCAGCTTTCATTTCTTTCACTACTGGCTCCACCGTTGGGGACAGCTAATCTATGGCGAGCTGACTAACAGTCGACATTGTCACTCTCACGGATGACTTGAACTCGGATCCAGGATCATGTATTGAATAAACTTCATATAAGTTCAGTCCAGGTAGTTTAGGTAATGTATCAGTCATTTCTTTCATGACACTATGATCATTTAAACCGTGGTGGTTTGTGTGGTGTCAGTAGATTAAGTGATGACCTTCCTCACTCAGCCTTAATGAGTGTCTCTACCCGAGACAAACTCTCAAAATGGTTTTTGCTGCAGTAGCTTAAGATAATGGTTTAAAGTGAGAAGATTAAACCTCTGGGGGGAAACATAAGACCTCTCTCTTTTTATCTCAGGAGATCACATTCAAAGATACTGAGCACCACATCACCATCGCTGAGCAGAGCGAGGACGTCAGGTTTAGAGGCAGGGGTTGCCATCAGGTCGTGGAGACGAGACGATGGAGCGGCGACAATGACCGTCTGACAGACACAGTTAGGGTGATCTTTATTCCACACACAGTCACACTGTCTAGAGTGCAGCCAGCGTCACACGGTGGACATTATGTTGTATGTGTTTGCAGGCCGTTTGCAGAAGTACGCGCGTGCAGTACTGTCAGGTCTTCCTGCAGGACTATGGGAAAAAGATCAGAAGGAAAAAAGTGCGACTACATACTTAAGGCCTTTTGTTTAATCCATATCAACTTCACATTTTTATCTTTACCGTCTGAAACACAACCATCTTGATATCTTTTACTATAAACTGATAAACCACCACTCTTTGCTTTTTCCTTAGATTTTACTCCCTTTTTACATTTTTACTTCGATCTTCATGGCTTACCGTAAAATGAGTGAGTGTGGGTGATAAAGTCACTTAAAGGATGGTCAAAATCTGGAATCCAGAGCCTTGCTCCTCTCGACTCTCCTCAAGCCTGTGGCCAGGTATATAAAAGCAGCAGAGAAGAAGAAAGAAACCTCTTTCAACCCCTTCCAGGGAGCTGCAGGGCGAGATTCTCCTCTGTGGCTAAATTATACTCTATTTGCAGCATTATGAAGGCAATTATGAAGAAATTATGAGTGTGTGCTTCCCTCTGGTGGTTGATGTTGAATCAACACTGTGATTCATTAGAGCGCACACAAACTCACTCTGCAGGCAGATTAAGCCTGCAGACGAGCAAAGAAAGGGAAGGATTATTCACTCGTCATTCTCCATCTTTCTAGCTTTCCATCCTTTCTTATTAATCCTTCATTCTGTCCACCCTTTGACGTACTCACTCTGCTATTTCTGTCTTTATAATATTTTTTATCTTCTGCTCCATCTTGTCCTCCTCTTCCAAATAAAGAGTTAAACTAGGCGTATTTACATAACAATAAGGAGATTTTCATGTGTGTGTGTGTGTGTGTGTGTGTGTGTGTGTTTCCGCCAAGGCAAACTCTGGACACCTTCATTAGCTCTGTATAAAAGTATAAAAGTTATGTCCATATTGTTTTTGATGGGTGGTAAACAAAAAACGCTACACGTTCTTCCACATTATGTGACAAATAATTGAGGTCTGGGTATTGAAGGATATGCAAATCTCCAAAGCGCTGACATTGGGAGTGCAAGAGTAAGGACTGCTGTCTGTTTCCTGCAGTGTGTCTGCTGAGTCAAAGGGTTTGTACAGCAGCCTTTCTTGCTTTTTCAGCACTTCTATGCGCTGTCACACCTCCCTACTAACACTGGTCACGAGAACAAAAGCAAGAAACTTAGTGTTTCTCTTCTCACAGATGGATTTGGACCAGGTTATTCACAGAATATTTTGACATGTGTCTTTACCAAGATTTTTGTAACATATGGTTTTAAGTGAAAGTTTGATTAGTTTGTTTATTTGTAATTTGTGACTGGGCGACTGGGTCGGACCATCTACAAAACTGCATGTCCTGTCAGGTATTTGCGGTATAGATTTATAGAAGCTGTCAAGTCAAAGTGATGGATGTGGGGAGTGTTGTGGGATCTGTGTTGTTCATCCCATACAGAACCTACTGTAGCTCTATGCAATTCCTCTGAATGTAACCTTGACATGTACTACCTACCTATCTACCTACCTACCTACCTAAACATTGCTGCAGATCAAGTACCTCGTGGAATGGCAGTGACTTCCTTCAGCAGGGTAATGCTCCCTGCAACGCTGCAAAAATAGTTCAGGAATGGTTCGAGGAGCAAAACAGAGAGTTCAAGGTGTTGACTTGGTCATTAAACGGGTGGTCATAATGTTATGGCACAATCAGGTGTAACGCTACAGCACTCATCAATCCCAAACAACTTTCAGTATGTCATTCCTTATCATTATTCAATATGAACCATTTGCCGCCTCAAGCCTCTCAAACATGTGTATACACTACTCTTATGTCTTTCACATAATCATAAATGTGTTATTACAAATCAAAATGATATATTTATTTATATATATTAATATTGATATTAAATTTGTGGATTGTAAATTACAAATTAGATTGTTTTTACTTTACAAATATTATTTGGATCTCTCTTAACTTCATTAATTCATTCCTCAAAATTCTAATTTGTTTAAATACTGATATATAATTGAATAAATATTCTTTGTTAGTTGCAGGTCACAACCAAACATACCATGTGCATCGGGTCGGTACTTAAGGAATTTTCCATTTTTTTCAGCAGTCCTGAAGCGCCTGCAAGAAAAACAAGAAAATAATTAAATACAATGCTTTTAATATTCAATATAATTCAATATTATTATGTTATTACTATTGGATTAACGACATGATATGATGAATGTGCTCTGAAGTATTCTTCATATATACAGATACGTACCTCCTGAGCTGCAGCGTGTCGTCGCTCATGATCGGCGGTTTATCATATCAACAGTCGGGATATAATGAAGTGTCATCGTCATAAGTCTGATTGTTTCTAAAAGTAGCTCCTATGAATTGACGTAAGGAAACCTGTTTTGATTTCTTACTGCGCTCAGAAAAAATAGTTAACTGTTCTTGTCTTCATTATAGAGGCACTATGGGATCTGATCTTAGACCATATTGCTGACTTCACAGAAGTAGGTTGAGTCAATATTGACAGTTTGAGATTATTAGAGTCACATTTAAATTGAGTTCTATCAGGGGGATTGTTTCTGCGACACTGGAGATTGGCGGCTTTTCAGGGACATATTCTTGCTGTCCGGGACAAATAGTGTAAGATGACTGAGCAGACGTCATGCAGTGACAGGTGTCAACCCTTTAGTTTTGTGGGCATCCTCATCACACGGCTCCCTCTGTGCTTGATGCTTTATTTAGGCTGAAATGTCTTCTTCCATGCTTTTGTATTCATACTGGTTTCTGAGATGGAACGTGGAAGAATTGTAAAAGCGTTGCCTGCAGTGTGAGTGAAGATGCTGTCCTTGTTGTTTTTTTGACAAATGTTCACAATATTCATCATGTTTGCTGGTGTTTGGATGTCAGTGAGTAAAAAATGTGGACTCTAAACCAGCTATTTTGGGGCTTTTCTGTTCGGGTGCAGCTGTAGCTCAAGGGTATAACAGTCATCTAACATCAGAGTGTCAGTGGTTCTATTCCTCGACTTCCACTGCAGTGTGCATGTCATAGGGTCCTTGAGCAAGACTCTCAATCAGGATTCTCTCCCAGGGCGCCTCACGGTGGCCACCACTGCTCTTCAGGGAGGGCTCAAATGCAAAGAACAATCATTACTATGAATAACTATATGTGAGAAGAACTTCAGGACGTCTCTTGTTCTGGTTTCTCTCCTTCAGTCGCTGGTGCTTTGTCTGTTTACTCTAACCATCCCTTTTCAGAAGCTTCCTCTTTTCTGCTGTCCTGAATGTAAATAACAACAGATCAGTGTGTGTTGATATTTTCAACACCAACATCTGTCCTTCACAGATTTTCCAAGATTAATGTTGAATGTTAAATGAATGAAAAACAACAAAAACACACTGATCTGGCAGCCCACATACAGTATGAGGGAAAAGGCTGAGGAGGAAAGAGAAATTTAATGGAGGCTTCATGCATCTACAAAAACAAGTAATTATGCTCAGACATGGCCGGTATTGATCTACAGTGCCGTGACTGAGCGAGAGCGACAAAGCTCTTTTGTCCACGCTGTATCACAGAGTTTGACTGAATACACAGTATTGCAATGTAAGCCCTTCCATAAAAACGCATGAATAAAGCATGAATTAAACCCGAAAACCGAATCTAACTGTAGAGGGGCCATTAAGAAACTCTCCAATAGAGTTTATTCTAAAGACCACCTCAGTGGTTGAGAATACTGGAACAAACATTTTATATGCACTTACAGAATAGTCTAATACTATTCTTCTGTATTAGTGTCATATAGTGACATGCTAAACTACACAGCAATATAGTAGAAATACTTTAAAAGAGCATCATGGGAATATAAAATACGCTATAACTGGAAAACACAACATTTTAAAGTTGTTAGACAGTTGCCACTGGCCTGAGTAGTGTATTCCAGGCATCCCTCTCCCCAGCCACTTTCTCCAGCTCAACATTTTTATTACGACCAAAGGGTGCAAGAAGGAATCAACCGTTGTTATAACATTGTAATAGCATACTATTGCATGCTTTTCTCAGCCAATCATCTCACACCTTGCAAACACATGGGAGTAGTTTTCTTACGTGTTGGAAATATGCAGCAGACAGTGACTGTCCTTCAGAGCATAGAAAGCACCAAAACAGGAGCATAAAAGAAAAGAAGTTTAATGTCTTTGTCTTCTGGTACCGCAAGTGAGACTTTTCCCCATAAATGCTACCAGGAGAGCGACTCACCTCGGTTCACCGGTTGCCCTCCATGAAACAGAGTAGCTTTGTTACCGGCTCTATTCCACCTGTAATTTGGAGCTAACAGGAAACAATTTTTCTATTTGCTTCACAAATCTGTTTGTGATTAATGTGCTGGAAGTGTATTTGTGCTCTCTGGTGGCGAATGTTCTTCAGAGCGTATTGTTTACACAGACGCCGCTTTCATTCACATCCTGTCACTTTTCAAGAGACACCCTGTGAAACCTTTATTCCGTCTCACAGCATCTGTTTGTTTGCCTTCTCTCCATCTCTCCCTCCCTCCAATCCCCCATCCCCTTCCTTCGCTCCTTCCATCCTCAGAAGGAGAGGAAAGCAGGGGGGTTATTAAAGCTGTTGTCGGGGGCGGCAGCAAAGAAGAAACCTCGATCACCTCCCTCCTCCCCACCCACCCATGACCCCTCGTTGGCTGGCCAGGGCTCCGTCGCCACTGACCCTGCCCACCACCCGCACCACCATCACTACCACGCCCGCTCAGGTTCCTGTCCCATGGCGTCACAGGGGCGGGCCGGCTCCTGTCCGATCGAGAGCGATATGGCAGGGGCAATAGGACTGGAACCTCTTCACAGGAAGTCCGGTTCCCTGGACACCAATTTCCCCAGGTCACCCCCGCCAACACGAGCCGGCAACGCTCTGATGATTCTCCGGCCTGAACCCAAACCTTTGTCCAGAGAGAGGTAAGCACACATACTCGCACAGTAATAAGTTAGATGCAGAATCTTGGTCACGGTCATCATCTGGATCCAGAATACAATCGCCTAAAAGATCCACCACACACCTAAGTGGGATCAGTACTCAGTACTAGCTGGTAATCCAGAGTGTTAACAATTTATAGGGCTTGCTAAAAAATTCAATAACAATGCTGCAGGCTGAGGTCTAACTAGTTGAAATAAAGGAATCGAATAAGACAAGACAATAATAGTGTTAGAAAAACAGTGAGTGTTGGAGGGCATGTGGGAATAAACGGGACAGAATGTGAATTTACAATGGAAATTAAGAAAAGATTTGGGCTTTTGAAAATTTGTGGAAGATGTTGTTAAATTTGTTGCTATTATTTATTCATAGATAAGTAATTCACTCTTTAATGTCCTGCCCAACTGTTTGGTTAAGCACATTAAGAGTCACTATTTCTTTCTGAAAAAGGTGTGCACCTTGACTGAACCTATTTATAATATGAACCAGTGGCAACATGTATATGCAAAATAGTTAGGGGGTCAAGGATGGAGCCCTGTGGGAAACCACAGGTCAAAGGTGCCACCGAGGAGTAGGCATTAACCAGGGCTACTGAGAAATTCCTATTGGATAAGTAAGATTTCTTTTTTCTATTGGCATATTTATTATGATACAACCAAAAAATAATTCCAATAAGGGTCAAATTTTTTTTTAAACATGCTATACCAAAAGGTTGACCTAATCTCATTCAATGGACTACTTTCCACCTTCTTCTTTGTCTTCTGACTGCTCCCTTTCGGGTTTGCCACATTGGATCACTTGTTTCCATCCGTAAGCCAGACCCATGCAGCCTAACTATTCCAGTGAAAGAATTTGTTAACCCAGGTTTTACGCCAAATGCACTTCCTTCCACATGTATCCGGGCTTGGGACCGACACTTGAAGTACACTGGTTCGTGACCTCTTTGTGTTTGGGTTAAAATGGAGTATTTTCCATGTCAAGCAAGCAACTTCTTTTGGCTCTTTCCCTTTTAAGAGGGTTGCCAAAGCGGAACTTCCCGTTACGCATATTGATTTGGCATAGATTTTTACATTGGAAGCCCTTCCTGACACAACCCTCCCATTTATCCGAGTCGTACAGCCGAATCACCACCTTACAGTGCAGAACAAGTTCTGTCAGGACCAGGCTCTGTGCCCCATGGGCTGATAAATCCCACCATGGTGGCTTCTGATGTACCCCACTCTACAACCACCATAAGTGGTCTTAAGTGAGGACAGATAAACACATGTGTGCAAAACGAGGGCGGTGCAACCTTTCTTCAAAAGGCTGCATGTTAGGTTTGAAATAAGTAAAAAGCATAAAAACGTGTTTTCAATATCATATTCAGTTGAAAGGATTCGATCCATGTAAAAGTGCCCATTAATAGCAAACATGAAACTTTCTGTGTAAATGCATTCCATCCACCAGTTGCAGTTGAATGAAGCGTGGAGTAAATAAACTCATACAGTAGGAAAGCCAAGAGTGGAAAAAATCACAACTAGTGGTGAAAACACACACACGTACACACTAACATTGACAGACACACCCTCTCCTTATGAGGAAACTTCAATCAGGAACACTCTCAGAGAGTCCTCCCGTACGGGACCGTACATGGAAGAGGAAGAGAGAGAGTACATGGAAGAGGAAGAGAGAGAGTACATGGAAGAGGAAGAGAGAGAGTACATGGAAGAGAGAGAGTACATGGAAGAGAGAGAGTACATGGAAGAGAGAGAGTACATGGAAGAGAGAGAGTACATGGAAGAGGAAGAGAGACAGTACATGGAAGAGGAAGAGAGACAGTACATGGAAGAGAGACAGTACATGGAAGAGAGACAGTAGATGGAAGAGGAGGAGAGACAGTACATGGAAGAGGAAGAGAGACAGTATATGGAAGAGGAAGAGAGACAGTATATGGAAGAGGAAGAGAGACAGTATATGGAAGAGGAAGAGAGACAGTACATGGAAGAGAGACAGTACATGGAAGAGGAGGAGATACAGTACATGGAAGAGAGACAGTATATGGAAGAGGAGGAGAGACAGTACATGGAAGAGGAGGAGAGACAGTACATGGAAGAGGAGGAGAGAGAGTACATGGAAGAGGAGGAGAGACAGTACATGGAAGAGAGACAGTACATGGAAGAGAGACAGTACATGGAAGAGGAATGAAGCATTGAATAGTAGCATATTTGTTACTGGTAACAGGAGACAGGTACACACTCCTGCTGCTAGCATGTGTGTGTGTGTGAGTAAGAGAGGAAAATAGAGAACGTAATCTTGTCTTCCCAACATTTTGATATATATTGTGTCATCCTCTGTGAGACACACATCATTTGACATGAGTATCAGATGATTTGCTCACCAGACTGCATATTGAATCATTCCAGATGTGCTTGAGCTACAACAAAACACACAGTGGTGTTATGGTAATGCTTCATTTTGCAGCTCTTCATGAGAGACATGCATTAGTCACAGCCAAGCGGAGGCAATCACACACCGATTTCTTGGCTCTGAAGTGGGAACTATTCAAACATTTTTACAGAAGCACATTGATGTCGCACCAGAAAAGGGAAAAAAATCATGTAATGACTTGATAACTAGCTAGTAATTAACTGCTAGATTCTTTGTATTATAACCACTAGAGGACTCTTAGTGGTTGTTCTGAGTTTTGTGACACTACAGGGTTTTAGAATGATGTTAAAACGTAGAATAGAATAGAGTAGAAATTCTATTGTCATTCAACAAATGTTCAACCAAATGTATCTCCTCTCTGTAGAATGTTAAAAACAAAAAAAAAGAAACCCAATGTAAAGTTAAAAATGGAAGCAAATATTTACACAGAACAAGCAATAAATAACTCGTAATAATATAAATAGTCATTATATTGCACTTAATCGCGATTTTTGTTTCTTTCAAAGATCACAGACGGTAGCTGCACCAACATTCAGACATCACACAGGTTGAATATATTTTAGTAAGATACATGAATCACCTAAGTGGGTGGGTGTTGTCATGGAAACGATATTCACGTTACGCAGTGTTAATAAACCTATGAGCTACACCTGGGTTTTAAAACACACACACACAGAAGCCGCTGATGTTACGAAAACATTCCACTACATCCATCCCAAGGGGAGATTTGAGGGAATATGATTGTTGATGTTTGATGATGTAAGATTCCTGTGTCTCATTAAATGTATGGATGGTCCGAGATCATTCCAGAATGAATTTTTTTTTTTACCCATAATTCACACTGTCTGTCTTTATTAGATTGCATATTCTATGATGTTGTCCATTTCTAACTTCCTCTGCGTGTGCGTCAGGTATCGTGTGGTGGTGCCCTACCCGCCCCAGAGTGAGGCGGAGATCGAGCTGCGGGAAGGAGACGTGGTGTTTGTCCACAAGAAGAGGGAGGACGGCTGGTACAAAGGCACCCTGCAGAGAACGGGACAGACCGGCCTGTTCCCCAGCAGCTTCGTGGAGAGTTTCTGAAGTGCAAAAAGTGGATGAGAACACAAACTGTTCCGCTTCCTGAATCAAACACACACACACGCACACAAATGTGGCAGATGAGATGGACTGACATCGGTTTCCTAGAACTATTCTGTTGGATCAGAGAAGGACAAGATGCTTTAAGATTTTTAGTTTCTTTAAGTTTTAGTCAATATAAATGATCAAAATAATCAGATGAGGAACTGAATACTGGAAAAAAAACAATAGTATGTAAGGGGAAACCCATATCAGTCCAGCTAATCCACACACACACACACACACACATACAGGAAAGCTCGCCTTAGCTTCGACCAGCCACACTGGAAGCAGGGCGGCTTCTACCTTCACTCGTCCCCCCGGGGGGACGGTGTTACAGAGGAGGGGCTTGACTTTGTCGACTACTGAAACCCACACAGAGTTAATGAGCACAGAAAGGCTGACCCTGCCTCCCAGTTCTCCTCTTTGGCATCATCCACCAGCAGCATTAGCACAAGAAAAGCATTTGTTCCTCTCGCCACTCAGACCTCAGAACTTGAATTCGGTGCTTTCTTTCTTTGAGGGGCGTCAACTCGTGGCCTGGTGATGAAGGAGGTGCGTGAGCCCAAACTCCAGGATCAGCTCAAGCACACTTCCATGTCTAGTTTGTGACAACATGTGTTTATTATATGTTAATAACAATGCATGTAGCATTACTATGTTTGTTTTTTTTTATATGTGGAGATGTTTGTGTTGTCCCAAACTAGTCATGCTATGACGATCTGTCACACTTTAATTTAAAAACAAAAGGTGCGAAAACTAAAATATGAGGCGATTCATTTTGCTTTTTATAAATCTTACTTAAATTTATAACAGCATTTTTTTTTTTTAAATTAGCCCTTTGTAGATGCATACAGCTGGATTGAACTGCATAAACTGGCCGGCTGATTGTAGACGAAACTCTTTCTGATATTCTATATTGGATTGTAAAGACAAAGGATGGTAATATTTGCTACAACGCTATCCATTACTGTTTATTTGACTGCTATTCGTCACATTCTTCTCCATGGAAGAGCAAACAAAGTCTCAAATCCAGCCTTTTAAGATCGAAATGTAAAAAAAAATATCAGCAAACCAACCAAAAAACATAGTTAATAATGCACAACTGGTCCTTTTTAGAATAGGATGCATCCCATCACAGTAATGGAGTGATTCTGACTCACTGCAGCAATATTGTGAAACCAAATGTGTGCAGATCCGATGCTTGTGTTAGGATGGAGGGGATCCACCGAACACATGGAGCAGGGACTAAAAGATTTACATCACACATCTCCCCAACTGCCAACCGTTGACGAATTTTAATCCGATCATGTTGACCTTTAACGAGTATTTTTGTACGGCTTCAGTGAGTGTGCAGTCAGTCCGTCGGCTTTGTGAACGTCTACGTCCTGTGTTCTGATCCAGGCTTGTCTTGTTTACATCCAGCCACAACCATCTACCTTTTTCTCCTCCTTTCTGAAGTTAGAAGCACAGCGCAACTCAGACCTTGACTCGCTTACTGTGTGTGTGTATGAGAGTGCTTGTGTGTGTGTGTGCGTGTGTGTGTGTGTGTGTGTGTGTGAGTGTGAGTGAAAAGGGCTTGAATGGTTCTCTTCACCTGCTGGGCACAGAATGAAGTACAACAGCCGGCGGATGAGGCGGATGAGGCTGATTCATCGGCTGAGCACACAGATGTCTGATTGGTTCAGAACCAGGTTGGAGTCCGTTTCGTGGCTATAGCACACTTGAGTCTTTGTGGGGAACTGCATTTGTGTCTCATTGGAAACCATATGGTTAAAATTCTTCATATAAAGTTCCATCTTTTTCATACTTGATCAGTGAAAACATGTTGTATGGAGCCTGGGAGGGGACATGGGCAAAAAAAATGTTTTAATCAGAGGTATTGGTAATTCACGCGCTGGTTTAATGAACTGGCGAGGGCGTTGACGCCCCCCTGTTATCCAATGTGACATTATTAAAATAACATCATATTATTCACTTATATAATATCTATTCTATAATTTTATATCTGCTATATATTTTCTATATGATCCTATATTATTATATTATAATGAAAACATATCATGACTTATAAGTCTTTGTATACTATATATGTATCATATGATGATATATCTTCCATATATTACTATATTATATACAATATATCTGTACTATATGATAAAAACTATAAGTAATGATATGTTATTATAATAAAATGACATATATTCATACAGTACATATACAATTTACAAACAATTATTAGTTAGGATATAAATTAATTGTTTTACTAATTCACGTCAACACTAAATTTATTTTGATGTTATTTTTTTATTTTCCTTTTTTTTTTTACCTTTTAGCTTATTTTTTTCTCTAAGTCCCCTCCCAGACTCCATATTATATTCAGCATTCATCTGAGAAATCTTCTCTTCTTTTTTTTGCTTTGTTAATTCATGAAAACTAACGAGATAATCACAAGTTGTTGTAACAGAAAAACTCCTTTCTGAATGAACAACTAAGTTTTCCCGTTAATTCGAAGAAAGACATTTTCAGGTAAATGTAATACCTTTTCCTAAAACAAAAAAAAAATTCAACAGGGTCATCAAAACAGTTCTGCTTGTTCATTCCTGAATCCCACAGGACGGCATGGAAGGATACTTTCAGACAAGGATACTTTCAGACTGTGCATCACCTTCTCCTCAAACACCCAACGAGCACAAAGGAATAGAATCTGACTCAAAGGCAGTTTCCTCTCCCACCGTTACTCCTCAGAACGACTCTCAGCGTAATGTTTCTCACTGGGAATGAAACTTAGGCTTGAAATTGAATGTGCGATTTATGGTGAGGCGTCTCCCAGAGGAGACAAAAGCACAAGAAACCTCTACTTCAGATGAGATGGAGCTCCACCGTAACCCCTGATTTATTTATTCTACCCAGCAAAATATCTTTTATGCAGATGATGGTGTTCTTCTCCAGTATTGGGTTAAGACAGATCTCATTTGTTTATGTTCTTGTTAGATATTTTCAATGACCAGCACGACTGGACAAACGGGAAAGGAGGGTGGGTTGTTTCTTTTTTGCCAATTAAATACATATCGATCTATTTTTAAGGTTTTGAAAAGAACCCGGTGACAAACATTAACACTAAAAAGTGTCGAAAAGCTCATGAAATCCACTTTGGGGCGATGCTTCACCGCGATTGGTCGGATGATTCTAATAGTATTTAGTTGCAGCCCCTGGGACCGTACTTCTAGGACCCTTGTATTTATGGTTACACTGAAAAAAACGTTTTGTTGAATTTATTTAACCTCATTATGTCAAGTGGTTGCACAAAATAATCAACTTTATTTAATATTTTTAAGTTGAATGCAATTACTAATTTTTTCGTTCATTTCAAACTGGATTTTCAGAGTCACCTATACTGAATGTTTTTGGACTGAAGGAAGAAGCAGAGTGTCCGGAGAGAACCAATGCAGACACAGGAAGAACGTGGAATCTCCATGTTGATTAGGCTGGGATTCAAACCCAGAACCCTCTTCCTGGGGGGTTACAGCGCTAACCACCACTCCATCACACTGCCAAGCTTCCAGACAAGAAAAATCTGCAGCCGACTCTTAATGAAGCAAAATCAATTTTTTTTCAAACAATGTTTTAAAATGATTTTTCTTAAAAAGAGATACAGCATAGGATCTAATAATCCTTCCAAACAATGGGTTAAGTGTGAGGACCTGAGTTTGGTAACACACTAAGGGTTCTGAAGCTGCAGTCTCCGGGTCTTTACCCTTCTGGGTCGATAAATTATGGAAGCTTCCAATTTTTTGTCGATTTAGAGATAAAAATAAGACCCTCCGTCCTCTCCAGTGGACGGAGGGTCTGCAGAGGTTTTAATCCCTTATATTGTGAAGAAGCACGACGGGGAAACATGCAGTCATTACGGGGAGCAGGATGGCCTTATGGGTAATCCCTTCCATCTGGAGCAACAGAAACCAAAACCATTAGATTTCTATCTCCAGTAGGTCACAGCTCAGCCGCCGACTGTATGTCAGTACTAGAAGCCCCCATGAAAGACTAAAGCTCGTCTGACACACGTTTATCTCAATTTATCCTTAATAATTGACCAGTTTTGTCCATTTATTTCACACCAGATTACGGCCTGCGTGTAGATTTAATTTTTTAAGATACAAGTTTATTTGCAACATGAAAAATACGTGACTCATTTTGGCTAAAAGATATAAAAGATTAGGAGCGTCACTCAAAACTATCTGTTCATCTATTGGCCTTTAAAGCCTGTCAGTCAAACCCCAGTGCCTACAAACACCAACACAAGCTGTCTTTTCTCTCTTCCGTACTTTCTAGAACCATCCGGGGTTTTTTTCCTAAAGCTAAACAGTTTTTGTCATTTGTTGTCACCAAACTAGAGGACTCTAATTTATACTGAGACAGAATTAAGCACAAGTCCTCGTTTGGATCTCTGCTTTTATTGTTGCTGTTGTTTTTGGGTTGTTGTTGTTGTTGTTTTGCGAGAGGTTGTTGCCTTGCGGAGTTTACACCAGTCAAAAACATCAGGAAACGTTGTGTTTTTTTGTCCTTGTGATGTGAGCTTCGGAGCTTTCCGGCTGGTTAATATCACTCCAGGCTCTGGTGACGCCTTGAAAAATGTGAACAAGTGATTTCCGACGAACATAAACTTAAAACTTTCGGTGTGTAAGATTTAGGGGGGATTTAGGGGTATCCCTCTGAATAAACAGAATACAATGTCCATTATTCAGTGTTGTTTTCTGTACCTTCAGCCGAAAGTTCAAAACAACGTTTCATTTTCATGATGCTGTATCGAGCGCGTCCTCCTGACCCCCGTATGGAGATTTCACATTTTTTAGTTGTTGCTGTGTTTTGAGAAATGGAGGATCATACTTATTATTTAGAACAAGAAACAGCAACAAAGGGCCAAACCTCGCCGTCAAAGCAAACATGAAGTCTCTTCTCTTCTCCCAGGGGGCGATCACTCCAGAACCAGCAGCCCTTCGAGTGGATTTCAGCGGGTGAACCGGACGGACCTCACCAGAGTGATATAGCACCAGAGTGAGGTTCGGTTCCTCTGCGGTGGGGCGACACCAATATCTTCAGGTCGGGTTAGGAAAAAGTTACGGTAGAGAAGTAGAGGGACAGAGCGCCAAATCCACTAGATGTCACCAAATCTTACACACTGTACCTTTAAAACATCAGATTCTTTTGTACCACCTACAAAAAGTCTTATCTTATAAAGGCTTTATGAATAGATCAGAACCATTTTATTAACTATGTTATGAATCATTAATAAGCTGCTATACAAATATTTGATGCAAAAGGTGACAGTGATCTGCTGCTCGCAAAATAATGAACACGTGTTTATTGTTGAAACATGTATTATTAGTTGCTTATAATAGTATATTAATGATTTATAAGGTGTTTAAATCCTAATTAATAGCCTAATGATCATACATCCATTATAAGGGTAGTCTAATTGTAAGTGGTACCAACTTGATTTTTGTCCTTCGGTGATTTCTCACACTGTCATCTTTGAATTAGATGTCGACCATGTTTGTTCCTATGGATACCTGTGTGTTAGAGTGTGTATTTGTGTGGGTGTGTGTGCGTGTATGTGCCGGTGCACGTGTGTGTGTGCGCCTGAGGGGAGGGGGCCTCTTTATGTAGCTCTTTACATCAAAAAGGAACTTAAAGCGCGGCGTGACCGCACCCCTCATAAGGACTGTGTCGGTTTGGTACAGTGAGGGGAAACGGGAAAAAAATGAAAATATATATATATTATTCTATATTGTGCAGAATATTTATAGGCCTTTTGTGCCATTTTTGATTCATGCTCTGCACTGGCCACGCCCAGCGCTCTCTACCATGTGATCATTATACATCGTCTTGTACTGATGACCCGTGGCTGATTTGATTGTTTTTTCATGTCAAGTGCATTTTTCGCAATAAATGCCTTTGTTTTAACACAGATTCTCAGGATGTTTTTTTTTGCACCTACCTGGAGGGTTATAATGGAGATTACACAGGGAGAGTGCTGGGGAACACTCACAAACACATTTCCTGTATCGCCCCTCAGGGTTTGACGGCTGCTCTCTGGATCCATCCTGCTCTGATTATAATTATCTGCACGCATGAGCTCGAGAGAAATCCGCAGGTGCAACCCTCTAACCGAACTATTATCATTATTATAGTTTATCTATCATTACACTGTAGCAGCGGTGTACTCTAAGAAATGGAGACATGAGTTCAGGATCAGGAAAGCGCACAAAAGAGTCAAACTTCACGATAAAGAAATACTCCAAACATTCAAAAGACAGGGTTGTATTTGTCATTACATGTGCCACCGAAGCAGAGAACGGTAATCGAACCATAACCAGGACCCTAGTAGTGATTATTTACTCAGTCCGGTCTTTCCCAACCCACCATTAATCACTTTCTGGAAATACCCTACTCTTCTATATCTACTGGAAGAAAGACATCTAACAAAGAAGTGAAGTCAGGAAAAAACAGGAAGCCCTTAATTCTCTTCAGTAGCCTACATCAAAACATAACAACATCAATAACACGTGAAAAAAAAACTGAGATTAAAGTCAGACTTATCTCATTCTCCGATTTACGACACAAAGCGCTATTTAGAAATAATACTAAAACCGTGTGGCACTAATCGTCTTCCATACACTTAAATTTGTGGGAATTGTGTATGAAATGTGTTTTTTGGACTTTTAGTTGCATTTTTTTTACTAAAATTATTTTAGGAAATAATAAGATAATAAGATAATTATCACATCTGCACCCGGCGGTACTCCAACACACCACCGGGGGAACAGGTCCCTATTTGGAAAACCCTTTTCTACCAAACACCTAACAGAAATGGTCAGGGTCAAAACCCATCGAGACATTTATGGGTTTCACGTTGCAGGCGGGGTTCCCCATCAATTCTTTCATTCATGTAAGTTGTTGTGATCTGCTGGGGGTCGTCCCAAAGTCAGTTCATTGGTAAAAACATAAAAATACATCACTCACAAAGAGAATGTTGACGACCTGATTGTTAAACATCATCTGGACATCTATATCAGCGCAGCCATTGTAGGCCTGCTGTGTAACCGCATCCCATCATCCATGAGGAAAAGAGACTGACTGGCTACTAAACACCCAACACTTTAAGGAGAAGGAGCTGGTGAAGTGAAGAGCCGAGGTCAGATCGACGCAGATTCCTGTTCCCGTTGAAGAAGATGTTGGTCAATCAGGCTGGCAGCCGTCTCTGTGGACAAACTCAGCGCCAACAGTCCAACAGTCAGCTCTACCGCGACCAGGAGGCCAGTCCTTAACTCTATGAAAACAGAGTTCAACCTCTGATCGCCCCTCTTTGGGGATAGACAGGTTGTATGGATGTATTTACTCAAAGGCTATATTTCTATTCCTGCTCAGCTGTTCCCTGATACAAACATTTGGCCATTATATAAGACGAGTAACGATCTCCTCCATACTCTCAAACTGTTATAACCCCTCGTAATTATTACAATGTTTATTTTACTCCCTCGCTCCCTCTTATTTTTCACCTTCCCCCGATTATGTTCTACCTGCTTTAATACAACTCACGGGATAAATATCACCGTCAACATGTTTGGTCCACACTCTCCACACACACATTGCTTTTCTTCACTGGGATTTCCACACAAGTACTTGCATACATGTACTACACACACACACACACACACACACACACACACACCACTACTGCTGATGAAGGGTCCTGTGTGCACACACACCCACACACACAATCACGCTATTACTGCTGATGTAGGTTGTAACTTCCAGCGCACATATACACACACACACAAACAAACACACGCACACAGAACACAGACAGAGCTGATGTAGGTTCCCATGCATGCACACACACTTACACGAACACACACATCACACCACTACTGCTGATCTAGGTTTCCACAAACACACACACACCACAAGTGCTGATGTAGGTTCCCCCAACCATGCACACAAACATACACTCACACACACACACACACACACACACAGACCATATAGTTAACCGTCTATGACCACACTCAGGTTTGTTATTTGGAGTGTACGTGGAATTGTCTCAAACGAAAAGAGACATAAAATCTTTAATCAGCTGATTGACCAACAAGCAGACATTGTCTTATTATCACACATCACACACACTAGATCATACGCTTCACTCCCCCCATATCCCCCCACA